>PVKZ01006238.1:0-38217 GCA_004027375.1 Macroglossus sobrinus
ATCTATTTATGTGATGGATTACCTTAAATTGATTTTTAAATGTTGAAACAGCCTTGGATTTCCTGGGATAAATTCCACTTGGTTGCAATGTGTAATTTTTTTATGCATTACTGAATTCGATTTGCTAATATTTTGTTGAAGATTTGTGCATCTATGTTCATGAGATATATTGATCTTTAGTTTTCTTTTCTTGAAACGTTTTTGTCTTGTTTTGGTATTTCTCCTTTACTTTTCAATTATAATTCCACAGGGTACAAAATTCTAGGTTGGTGTTTTTATTTTCTCTACACTTTAAATATTTCACTTATTTTTTTTGCTTACATGGATTCTGAAAATGTTTGACATGATTTTTAGCTTTATTCCTCTGTAAGGAAGTGGGCATTCTCTCTCCCCTGTGGCTGTTTTTCTGAATTTTTAATCTTTGATTTTCTGTAATTTAAAAATTATAGGTGTAGATGTCTTTTTTTTTTTTTTTTTTTTTTTTTTTTTTTTTTTTTTTTTTTTTTTTTTTTTTTTTTTTTTTTTTTTTTTTTTTTTTTTTTTTTTTTTTTTTTTTTTTTTTTTTTTTTTTTTTTTTTTTTTTTTTTTTTTTTTTTTTTTTTTTTTTTTTTTTTTTTTGCATTTATCTGGCTTGGTGTTCTCTGAGATTCCTGAACTTGTGGTTTGGTGTCTGACATTAATTTGGGGATATTCTCAAACATTATTGTTTCAAATAGTTCTTCATTTTTTCTCTCTCTTTCTCCTCTTCCTGATATTCCCATTATGAGTAAGTTACACCCTTAGCTGTTGTACTACACCATTATGTCCTGTGTATTTTGTCCGCTATTTTTTAGTTTCTTTCTGCTTTTTTGATTTTCAAGGATTCTACCGATATGTTCTCTGGCACAGAGATTCTTCCCTTCACTGTGTTCAGTGAACTAAGAAGCCCATCAAACACATTCTTCACTTGTTACAGTGTTTTTGATCTCTAGCACATCTTTTTGGTTCTTTCTTAGAATTTCCAACTCTCCACTTCCCTCGCCCATCCGTTCTTACATGCCATCTACTTTATCTAATAGAGCCCGTAGCAGATTAACTGTAAATGTTTTAAATCCCAGTCTGATAATTCCAACATCCTTGCCATGTTTGGTTCTGATGCTTGCTCTGCCTCTTCAAATTACGTCATTGCCTTTTGATGTGTGTTGTAGTTTTTTCTTTGTAGATATAATGCTACAGAAAAAGGAACATCTTTAGTAATGTGATGGTGAGGTGTGAGGGTGGCAGGAGTATTCTCTAGTACTACGATTAGATCTAAAAACCTTTTAGGGAGCCTGGGCCTCTAGTTTGTGATGTTGATTAGATTTCCTTAGTTTTTCCTCCTCCCTTAAGTGGAACAGGTGGGCAGGGGTTGGGTATTTTCCTTCTCTCAAGCCAAGGCTCTGGTTAACTAATTTTTCTAGAGGGGAGGCCTTGTTAAGAAGAACAGAGTCTTCTAACATATTTTAAAATGGTTTCTTTCCCCCTCCCCCTTGCCATAGGCATGAGGAGATATTTTAATGATATTTTCTTGGGAACCTGTTTAAGGTCCTAGAGGTAAATCTCACAATAATGTGGAAGAGAATCCCTATGAAGGGATTCTCCTGCAGTTTTCAACTCTCAGTCTTCTCGGCAGTAAGTTTCCAGCAATTTGTCAATTACTTTATATTGTCTTCCTCTGACCTTGGGTCCTATTTCCCATCATGAGTTTTTGTTCTGATAAGCATGACTTCTGTATCTGCCTGTTTGTCTCTCCAGTCTTGTAGGCAGCAGCTTGCCTGTTCTCCTCTCTCTTGTGAATCCAAGAAGAGTTGTTGATTTTTCAGTCTCTTCAGGTTTTTACTTGTTATTAAGCAGAGCACAGCTTCTATCTACCTTACATGTGGATCTGGAAGCCTCCCCAGTAGTTAACTCTCAAGACAGTCCACACAGCCTTCAGCAATTCTTCAAATTATTTAAATATTCCTACTGGCTCCAGTGGCTTTCACTTCAGTTAAGCTAATCTTGGCTGCAATTTTCTTTATTTACCTGTCTCTCCTTCTTTGCCCTGTTACCTCAATTCTCTGATAGATCTGAGAAACTCTAAGAGATAAAACGACATAATAGCCTGGGTATCTATAGTGAAGAACTGCCTAAGTGATAGTTCTTTCAGTTGGCTATAGTATAGAGTCACCTGGGGAGCTTTTAAAAATCTAAACACTCAAGATGCACATCAGACCAATTAATCCAGCATCTCTGAGAGTGAGACTCAACCATTTACATTACAGATTCACTAGTGATCGCTGAGCACAGTCAGCATGGAGCCCCAGGTGTCAGACTGAAGCAGGGTGTCTAGATCAAGGGGCCTTGGTTTGAATCATGGCTCTGGGGCTTACTATTGTGAAGCTGGACAAGCCAGTGAATTGCTCTGTGTCACAGCTCCCTCACCTGGAGTAGAAGAATAATAATATGTGTCTCATATGGGCTCATAAGATGTATTATGTATATATGTGCTACTTTTCTTTTCATAATGGTTATTACTAAAGGCTCAAATGACAAATTAAACACTAGCAGTGCCCCATAAATTCTCCATGTTTCACCCTAAGGACACACTATTCATTCTATCCTTAGAAGTGATTATTAACTTGAATATTTTGTTTATTATGGCCTTTTTTCATATTTTATAATTTCCTTGTTTTTATTGTTATATTAAATTTTTATATTTACACAATAAAATTGCTGTTTTCACATTTAAAATTTTTATAAAACTGGAATCATACTATAATCAATATTCTGTGCTGTGTTTCAATCTATGTTGCATTTTTGAAGTTTACTTATGTTTTCACAATTGCCTGTAGTTTTGCTTTAGAAGTTTCTACAGTGATCCATTTTTATAAATATACCACAATTAGTGTATCAGTGTATCAATTCTACCATTTGTTTTATTTGTTTTATTTCCAGTTATTTTTTAATTGTTATAGAAAACAGTAATGACAAAAAATATTCTTGAACATGAATCATAGTGCATGTTAACAAGAATTTTTTTAGAAGACATACATAAGAATAAAATTCTTGGGTCATAATTTATTCAGTTAATTTTTTAGGCAATACTAAATTATTTAATAAATTGGTTTTTCTAATTTGAATTTCAGTGGATAAATGTTAACTTTGCTTCAAATTTCTGCAATTCTTGATATACAATTTTAAATTGGCATCATGTTGATGGGTATAGATCATTATTTTCTTCTTTTTTTTAAAGTGATTATTGATGATATTTGCCCATTTTTCTATTGAGGCATTCCTCTTTTTCTTTATCTTAGGAGATTTTCTAAAAATTAATATTGACTATCAATTCTTTGTCAGTTGTATTTGTAGTAAATAATTTATCCTAGTATAGATTGCTGTTTCATTCTTCCATGGGATCTAGTTATAAAAAATGTTCTTACATTTTAATATAAAAAATTATGTCAAGTTTTGCATATATAAACACACACATCTTATTTGAAATTAAGACTTAGGTTTTACACTTGGTCTAAAGTTATTCTCTAAGACTAAGTTTAAAGTTATTCATCAGTAATGTTTTATAAATGTTTGATAGTTTTATTTTTCTCATTTTGATGTTTAACTTACTTTAAATTATTAGTTTGTGCATATGGTCTGAAATAAAAGTCATATTTCATTTTTTTATTTCCTAAATATTTCATTATTTTTAATAGCCCAATCAATTTCCTTCCCAAACTGCAAACTCACTTCAAGATAAATCAAGTTTCTTCCTTCATATTTTCCCCCTAAATACTTTATTCTCTACTCCTGCACCAATAGCAACTACCTTAATAACTAAAATTTATGTCTTGTTATCTGATAGGGAAATACCCTTCATTTTCTGCTTGTTCTTTCTTTTCTTTAAAAAGTATTTTGTGAAATTTATCAGAGAGGTGTTGACATTAATAAAGAACCTTACATGTTTTTCATTTCGAGAGGAGAAGCAGACTTCTAGAATTTTTATAGTAATTCTAAAATTAAAAAAAAAATGTTGCATACATATTTTTGCCTTAAGATTTGCCTTTAGGCTTTTTCTTCTCAGGGTAAATTCAAATTATTTTCTTAACTTGTTCACTCTGGTCTAATGTTTAGTTTGTCAACATAACTTCTGCTTTTCACAACATCTTTGCTATTTTAGAAATAATATACATATGTCCCCAAGGTTCTTCTTGTCATTTATATAAAAAATTTAAATTGAGTGATATATATTTAGTTATACCTCCTCAGCCATTTAGATGGCTGCAACTTTTTCTACATGCACAAACACATATATTTATGTCATGCATGATTAGAAAATATTTTTTAAAAGAATATAGAGCACTGGAGGTGGTCTGAAACCTCAACTAGAAAAATAAATTAGTAAGTTAATAAAGTATTTACTGTTTTAAGAACAGTGGTGGATATACTGATAAACCTAGACTTGTCTTGTTTACTAGGATTGTGAAATTATCATTGTATTCATAATTCATTTTAGAATATAAAAAGAATGTGTTAGGTATCATAAGAACAATAGACAGTTCTATGAAATCAAGTTGTCGCTTGTGATGAGGAATAAGAGAAATTTTCATTGGAGAAATGGTTTTGAAAGGTAAACAGGACTTTGTCATGGATTTGCTGCTCAGATGAGTAGACTGTGAGTTAGACATTAGCGTGTAGGAAAATTATTAGGTAGTGCTATTGTGATTATTGCCGTGGATGGGAATGAGAGGAAGCAAGATTACATAGATGGAGAAGTAGGTGGAAACACAAGACATACTCAACCAAAGCAAAGGAGATCTTTGGAGCTGGGACAGCCCTTCACTGTTATTCTGGAATGGTTGATGGGCTGGACATTTGTATGTCTTTATTGGTCATTCACTGGATGTGGGCTACCCCAAGAGGGGGTTGTGATCCTGGGCATGGCAACACAGACATTTCTACTGGCTTTGAGATGAAGGCTCTGCAGCTTTACTTTCAGCAGTTGGAGGAATAAATACTTCAATCCTAAAGGAGTGTGTGAGTGGCACATTCACAGCATCCATTACAGACTCCAACAACCAGAATAGTAGGGAATATAATTTCAGTCTATGCAACAGCATTAATATACAAAAGCACACAAGTAGAGAAATGCAAATGATTTTCTGGTTTGCCTGGAACTTAAAAAGAAGCAAAGACAACAAATGGTTAGAAAAAAAGGACTTTTTTTTTTATCATAGCACTGAGACATGAGTATTATTTTTTTAATTTGAAGCTTATTTTGAAGACTTTTTTTAAGCATGGCATTTAGATGATTATTCACAGAGAAGTCAATAAGTGGGAACTAGAATGAAAGTAGAAATGGACACAAAGCAAAAAAAAGTATTGCCATATTCCTGATGACAGGTGAGGAGGATACTTAGTGTATTATCATTGGATATACAAAGCTTGTTTGATTCCAGAGCAAATATGTGGATGATAACAGCAAAAATGTCATGAGTTTACTAGATACTAAGCATTTTACATAATTCATTTTATCTGATTCAGAATAACATGAAGAGATAAATGCTATTATTAGCGTTCACATTTTACAAGAAGAATCTGAAGAAAAACAGACTGTTTAAGTAGCATGCCTAAACTACTGTCATGTAACTAGTGAGTGGCTGAGCCTGAATTCAAATGCAGACAACTTGGTCCCAGCGTTAGTATATTTAATGAGAGAGAGAGAGAGAGAGAGAGAGAGAGAGAGAGAGAGAGAGAGAGAGAGAGGTCATACATTCTCAGTCTGAGTAGGTAGATTTGGAGAAAATCCAGGGGAAATTATAAATGCCCATGGTGAGATGATGTAACACAATATTAATTTATGAGAGTTTGAACAGTTTGGGGACAAAAGCATGAGTTGGTTTTTGATTCTCTCTCTCTCGCTCATCTTTTTTGGTCAGGCAATTCATCTAGGTAAAATCAGAAATACAGTACAAAATAAAGTTGAAGTAAGAGTATAAATTTAGTAGTTTTGCTTAGCAGAGATAATTTTGCAGGCTTCATGACACTACATAACACAAATAGGTTTGCATTCAGTCCTGGAAAGTTGACCAATGACATAATATTGAAAATTAAATAAATACTAGCTTCCTTAGATACTAAAATACAATTTACTAGTATTTTATATGCTTTGATAACTGTTGCTTATCTCCTTCCATTTTAGGTTCAGAATTATCTTGTTTGTACTTGATTCATAATATATGTAATTAGACAACTAATAATCCATTGGAGTTTTATCTTGCATATCTGCCCTTTATATCTTAGTGTATATCACTCATTTGCAGCTTTCCAAAATTCAGAAATTAATTAACCACATTTTGTCCTACAATAATAAGGATATTTAACACCACTAAAGGCAGGTAGCAGCAAAAGAATAATACTTTTGATCTTCATCCATCCCTCTCACCAAATGTTCATAACTACCCCACATCTTTTCAACCATTAAATACTTAGCATTTACCACTTCTGGAGTGGAAATATATTAGCCTATTAGAAGACAGTACTTGTCTACAGCCATGCCACCCTGAACAAGCCCAATCCTGTCTGATCTTGGATGATAAGCAGGGTTGGGCCTGGTTAGTACTTGGAGGAGAGACCACCTAGGAAGACCAAGTGCTATAGGCATAAAAAACAAACAAACAAAAAAAGGGATTGTAAGCTGACAAGGTCCTTGCAATCTGTGAGGTCCACCAAGGGTTGCCTCACCAAACAAACAAACAAACAAACAAAAATAGATGTCAGTACTTGAGTGTTAACTTTTTAATAGATTTTTAAAAAAATAAATTTCTGTTGGAGATAGTAATTTAAAAGCAAACACTTTTATTTGGCAGAGTATGACTTTATTAAGAGAAAAATGAATTTTCTCTGAATGCTTAAAGTTGGACAGCAGCAGTATAAGATAAGTCTGGATAACTAGATTATAGAGTCTATACACTGATACCAGCCCCCTCATGGGAGCGAATGTCCCATGTAGCAGTCCACAGGGTCACAAGGAGATGTGAGCTTCTCATGTGAGTTCCTCAACAGTCCTTGTGATCGATATTCTCCCCTGCTTCCTAGCACCTGAATGCCTTATGCACCTCTTAGATAAGTCCCCACTGTGGCTTACCTAAACATTATTCTTTTGGTTTAAATAGACCAATGTGGTCTAGTCTAGGAACCCCAAACCTTCTACCCTTGGGCCCTAATAAACGCACGTGCCCTCATGTAGCCCCTCAAGGCTTGCTGGGTACTTCGTCCAGGATCTATGCAGAACAAACCTCTCTATGTTAGCTCTCCTTGTGGTCTGTTGTTGAACCACGGATCATCATCAGGAACATGGGGCTCCACTTAATAAGTGTGAATTTGACAAACTCATAAGATGTAGTCTCAGGGTAAGCTCATGAGAGAAGAGGACCAAAGATTAGAACTAACTGTCCCTTGCTGCTTTGCTCATGTTAAAAGTCTGGTAAGATGATGGCAGAGATGTTGATTTCAACACATAATGTCTGGTGCTTGTTCCCCTCTCAAACAATTACTATGGATGCTAATGACCTCTGATAATCAATGCAGTGGGGAGAGTGCCAACACAAACAGCAATAGCAGAATGGCTAGAGCAGGTGTCTGAGCATATTGAATGAGGGGGCAAGTGATAAGAGATTAATTTAGAGTTTCTTGTAAAAATGTTAATTTTATTATAGTGAATGAGGAGCTTTTGAAGTCTACATACACTATAGCCTTTTGATCTGTTTCACTTTTTATACAAACCACTCCAGCTGTTATAAAAATATACCGTGGAGTTGAAAATGGAGACAGATTTTGTAAAATGAGAGGCTAGTTAGTAGTCGATAGTAATTGCTCACTTTACAAATGACTGTGTCTTTGACGGGTTGAATCACAAACTTGTGACAGGTGATTAGGTATATGCATCATATGAGAGACAGAACTAAAATGACATAATAATGAAATTGTTATGGGCTATACAAATAGAAGGAGATAAATTATTCCAAAGTTTTAAGTAAGAACATGAGAGTGTGGTGATGGTAAAATTTGCTATAATGAGCTCAGAATGCTACCAGACTTTATGCCACTAAAAGTCTGAATCCATTAACTAGATCCCTTTGGCTTATATTCATGCCCTTTCAGTTATCTCCTAGTGTGTTTTTTTTTTTTTTTTTTTTCCTACCATGTAGATCGTCTGTAGGGAAAGCAAATTAGTAGTTAGGCAAACACAGAAGTCTGACCTACCTCCTGTAATATCTTTCACTGTAAATTAATTAATTGCCTCTCTGGATTATATACTTTGTGTTTTGTGTGTTCTAATCAGTGAAAATCATCCTTTAAAATTCTAGTCAACAGTGTTAACTAACAGACTTACATTTTGGTCCCCTTACCCCTTAGATAATACAACACATTCAACAAAGTAAAAGATATTTTGCAAAACTAAGTTCTTAGAGTAAAAGCTCTGTAGAACAGTTCTCTTTCCATTCAAATTTTCATATCCAGCCACTTATGGTACACTCTACAAGAAACACAAAATGCATATTTCTGGTCAACAAGAACCGGTAGCACTCTTCTGGGGAAATTAATTCCTCTATTCTTATGTCCTCACTATGTCTTGTTCCTGGAACAATTCTGGAATAAGTCACTTGGCCAGCATGTTCTCTCCTTAATCCCTGAAGGCACTGAAGTTCTTCCAGAGATGATTGTTAGTACAAGCATATAAAAAGATTTGTTCTTCAGGACATTCCCATTATTTATTATTTTGAAAAACTACTAAAGCTCCATTGCTCCAGTAAAGCAGAAAACATTTGTCAACCATCCATGACAATCCCTTATCTGCAGTTTCCTGTCTATAGTTTAGAAAAAAAACATCGTGGTTCAAAACTAATCCAGTGAAACTGCTCTTTAAGCAACCTTCCTGAGCCTAGCTGAATTTTTTTCTGAAAACTTGGTGTACAGAGAGGAAGGTATATTTTAATTTTAAGATATACCTACCTCAAGAAAATTCATTATAGACTGAAAATTGTACTGTACCTTACTAAAAATTGCTTTGTCCTACAGAATGTGATATACATTCTTTTTGCCACAGTATTAATGCACTGAGTCTATATCCAGGTTACATTTTAAGGTACTTAAACAACATACTCTCCAGGGATGGTTATGTTAACATCTGTGAGACTAAGCAGAAGTTTATGGTTCTAAGCATTAACAGTGCTACAAATAATTCATCACCAAACATACTAATAGGAGTTAATATGTATAGATATATTTACTAGGCACATTATACAGATATCCATACAGTTTTATGAATATTATATAATAATGTGACAACTCCAGTAGTTTTACTCCTGAGACCAAAAACCCCATTCAGTCTTGAATCTCACAAAGATGGAGGATTCACATGCTTAATCAACAGAGATGTAGGTAACTGTGCAAAAGAAATGGTGCCTTTTTGCTTTGATCGCTGAAAAGGTTTGTATAGGGCAAAATTTGGTCTTAGATTCACATTCATTCTATCAAACAACCAAGCTGTATGACTACGGTGGTGAGAGACTAAAGCCCTTTTCTTCCTCTAAAACTGGAAACTACAAAGATGAAATAGGGACAAGATAAGGGGAAGAGGCAAAGCAACATTCATTTAACATTTAGAAAGCTTTCGACTTTATATTAGAGCAATGCATTTCACATGTGATGGTGCATATATACATCATCTGGGGATCCTATTAAAATATGGAGTCTCATTTACTTGGTGTGGGGCCTGGCTCGGTAGCTCAGCTGCAGGATTGCTTATACTCCTCACCCAATAGGGAGGTAAGATGTCAGTGTCATGTCTATATGCAATTTAAAAATAAAATAAATATCTGCATTTGGCAATACTTGCTTAAATCTGTAATATTGTCAGGCTTTTCAAAATAATATAGAAAATTATTTTTTAAATGTCCCTTTCAGAACCCTAAATCTAAAGGAATGGGGCTTTAGAGATTTTCTGTATAATTCTGTGATAGATGTGTGTCTTTAAACTTTCTAATGATAGTTTTGAATTGATTGCTAAGCACTTTCTGTCTTGATTCAATTACGCTGCCTCCAGATACTACAACAGATATAAAGTACTTATGAAATTATCATACCCATGACACAAAAATACAAAAATGATGGATTCCTTGATGATTAAAGGAGGGACTTTCTTTCTTTTATACTTCTTTTATTTTCTCTTCCCTTCCTGTTTTCTCTCTCCTCCTCCTTCCTCTATTCTCCCCTCATTTTCCTTTCTTCTTTCTCTCCTCTCTCCACCTTGCAACAAAGAATTCAGCCTAGTTCTGAATTTTTTAAATGTCATCAATCTTATGACTACTATTTATCAAAATTTCTGTTGATAGAAATAATTTTTAGGGAAGATAGCACAGAAGACATAGAATTCATTTTCTTTCCTTTATAATGCCTGTTGCCAGTTCAAGAGACAACTGGATATTTATGTCACAATTTCTTGGTCACCAACAGAATTTCTTTTATGAAATAAAGTTGCTTATGTTGTGAGTCAATATTTAGTATTTTCTATACAGAAAACCCACAGGAAAACTCCATTTATATCTTGTTATCAAAAAATCATTTATTTCTCCTGAGAAACCTGTTTGTTGTTGTTGTGGTTGTTATTGTTGCTTTAATCACATCATTTTGAATTATTCGACCCATAAGTTTTCCCTTTTTTAATTTTCCTTCAAAGGACAAATCTGTGAACTCAAATTTAACATGTATAAAATCATTGTTTAATAATTTTAACCTTATCCAGGACTTTTTTTTCTACTGTTATTTTTATTTTCTCATTCTCCCCACTTTCAACTCATTTTGTAATGACTTAATGAAAACTGACCTTCTGAAACAAATCTAGACCTGAGTAAAATATACTAACTAAAATATATGAAAATCAAGTAATAAATTCAATATATGTAGGTTTATCTAAAAATAGCATAATTGTAATGGCATTCATTATTTTGGATTTCCAGTATTTAAAGCAAAAACATTTTTTTTCCAGGACATTTTACTTCTGTTTAAAATGCATGTTGCTGTTTAAAGCACAATATTACTTTTTAATCTTTTTCTATAAAAGTATTTATAAAAACAAATCTCATATATTGCATTATCATGTTCTAGTTCTGAGTGAATTTTAATAATACTATAATAATTAAACTGAGTCAAATAATTTTCTTAGAGACTAAGATAATGTGCTCTTCTCAGTAGTTAAATCACTGCCTTTAGCTACAAATACATAAAAATTAAAATGATATTTATTTTTTATCCATCGGTTGCTTATTACACAAAATAAGAAAAGTTTTTCTAATAAGAATCATGATTTCTAATAGAGATATTATCATTAATGTGTCAAAGAAAATAATGAAAGCATTTGTCTCCTCGTTTACTTTATATTCAATAGTCTTCCCAGTAGTAGCTGATTAGTCTCTCAAAGTTGTATCTCCTACCACATTTCTAACATGCCCAAGGGCTGGCTGAAAACACTAATCATTTTTGGCTTTTTGATATTTTCTGAACTGGCTTTTACTCCCTTTCTCCTCTTTACTCGAGAATTTTTTTTTCCCCCCAGAGTCAGGTAGTCCTTCATCACTAGGCAAAATCCTACTTATTCTTCGAGGTCCAACATGAAGATCACGTTTCTGAAATCTTGAAAATTCTTTTCCACTTTCTAACTCTGTCCACAGAAAATCGCTCCTAATTTGTATACTTTTAGTATTGAGCTAGTTATTGTTTTTGGATTTGATAAAAATATTCATATATTTCAGAATACATTTAATATCTCTTGCTATATTTGCTGTTTATTGGATTGAATGTTCTATTACCTGTGTCACTACTTGAAGACATATTTAAATCTTAAAGTTATCAATAGTTGCCAGCATGATGCTTGGTACAGATAAATGTTTAATGCTTTAGCAAATTGAATTAAATCCCCAAACTGTAGAAAACAGAAATCACGGTGGGTAGTAATCTGCTTGGTATTAAGAAACCATAGATTTAGCCTTAGTTGTCTAAAATTAATGATTTTCTTCTCTGAATTAGAGAATTCCACCATGTTAGAACAAGCAAAGATGCAGAAAAATCGCTCTTCATACAATTCTCCTCCACAATTACATAAAAAGCAAATTAATCTACTATTATAGAAGTTCATAATGAAGTTCCAGAAGCCTCGGATTGAATTCTGAAATAACTGATGACTTTACATGTAAGAACCACTGTCAGTTTAGAGAAACAGAAAATTTGTTTTCATCTGAAGACACCAGATGTGGTGTTCTCTACTTTGCCTTTTCTCATCTACTGTGTTCATCAGATAACTTGATGAAGTCTTCCTTGCTATTTCTAGAACATGACACAGAAGGCATCCTCCTGACCGATGGCCTTTTCATTGGTTTTCCATCTCCTTGAAGCCCTCTTCCCACAAATGTTCACAGAATGTCAAAACCTCAGAAAGACTTTCTCAGAGCACTTTGCCCCTTACTCTCTTCACACAGCTTATATACTCTTTACACTATTATATCCTCCCATTGTTTTTAAATCTGATACAAATTATAAATGTGTTTGTTCTCTTCCCACTGGAATATAAGCTCCTTGAAGGTAGGGGTCTTTTTTTCTTTTCAGTATAGTATCATAATATCTAGAAGAAGGCCTGGCACATTGTAGGTACTCAATATATCTTTGTCAAAGAAGTAGACAAATATATTGTAAGGTAAGCCAATAATTGTTACTTTATTCCAATATATCTGAATTGCAGTGATAATACATATAGTGTGAGGTAGAGAAAAACTTTAAAAATTAGAAATGCCCATATTTAGTAAAAAAAATTTCTCTTTTCTTATTTTTTTACAATAGTATAATTTATTCTGAAATAAATATACTTGTTAATGAGTAATTAAACACATGCATTAATATGGCAGTAGTGTACATTTTTAGAAATAAAATTACTGAAGTTGTTATGAGAAAGTGTTAAATTTTCCTGAAAAAAAGCTTGGACCAATTTACAGTTCCATGAAGTTATATGAGGAATACCTCACTTATCCTCTGCATCAAAACTTTGTAACCTCTGCAATCCAACAGGTAGACAAGGTAAATAGTTATTTGAAATTTGTGTTTATTTATGAATGAAGTAATGATTTATAAGCCATTAGAAAGTAGTCATATATTTCCTATGAACATCCTATTATTGCCTTGTGAATATTTTTTATTGGAGTGTTGATTGCTTTGCTTATTTGTAAGTACTTGTTAAGCATTACATGAATTTTCTATTTATCTTTCTTTTGTGTGCTGCTAGCCATGATTTTTTATTGTTATTCTATATTTTAAATTGTCATTTCTAATTTTAATGCATTGTGATAAGAAAATATGGAAATCTCCCAATTTCTATTGCATGAAATATTTTATTCATTATAAATGAATAAAGTATTTTTTTAAATTTGTTTAAATAGTTTCTATGTATTTGTAATGGTATATTGATGGTATTTAGTGGGAGTTTTGCAGCAGAATTCTCATTTTCAATTTTATATTTTAAACTAATATATGGCTTTATTAAAAAGTATCAAACTGTATGAAAAGGTTTACAATAGAAAATAAAATACTCATGGCTGATTCCCACTCCCCAGAAAAATGACTTTCAATTCTTTTAATTGTTTCTTCTAGTGTTATCTCTGCTTACCTTTTATTTTAATAATTACATCACTTCTGAGTAACATATACTCCAATATTGACTTTTTTCAGGTAATAAATAACTTCTCCCACTTACATTTATTAAAATGGAATTGTTTAGTAACAGGTCTGATATTTCTTATTACAGTATGCTTTCTTTTTCATGGTTTTCTTTTTCTTTTTTCTATTATACTTTTTGTGTCCTGAATAAATTAGGGTAGGCTACACTTTCATAACAAATTAATTAAAAGGTATGGCTCAATATATTATAAGCTTATTTTTGGCTATTTTAAAATTATATTTATCATTTTTTCTTTCTTATTCAGTATTTCTCACACCAGACTGTAAGTTCCATAAAAGCAAAAATATTTTATGTCCTCAAAAACTTTTATTAAATAAATAAATATTGTAGTATTTGTGTCCATTTTCTTAGTAAAAATTGCTCATTGTTTAAATTTAGTAATATGTTTAAACATTTTTTTTCTCACCTGTCCATTTATCTTGGTTTCTTTGTGCCATATTGACTGAATTTTTATCATCAAACTATATAGATAGATAGATAGATAGATAGATAGACAGATAGATAGATACACACACACGCGCGTGCGCGTGCACACACACACAATCACACACACACACACACACACACACACATTTTTCTTTTAGATGAAAAGCTTTCTTTCTCTGGGTCAAGTATGCTTCAGTATCATCTTTTACAAAGAAAGTGTCTGTTTCACAAAATTAACATCGTGGAGACTCTCATCCCTTTTTCTGTAGTCAGTTCCCTATGTTGTTCTGAAACTACAGAGAAGACAGAATATTCTGACTCAAGAATTCTAGCTTTTATTCGGCCCATGATTCATTTTATCTTAGAGGAATACACAATGTAGGTGCTAAATTTAGGCCAAATATATATTTTTATCAAGGACTAACATGACCTAATATACACTAAATTGTTTGCGACCCACCCAAAACTCTATGATCTCATTTCCTAAATTTCTTCTCATTGTTCACTTGTCCCCTGACAGCCACTGTTGTGTTCTTGCTTTATCCCCAAACATGCCAAACTCACTCTCACTCCAAAGCACTTATGTATACTATTATTTGATTTTGAATGATTTTGAACAAAGTATCTGTAGAGCTTGCTTCCTTTACTTTACTCAGATCCCTCAAATTTCATCAGAGGGGCCTCCCTAATAATCTTTCTTAAACAAGCATTCTCTATTCTATCATTCTTTATCATTCATTCTGCTTTCTGTGCCATCACGGTACCAATTTTTACCAGTTCTATAACTTGTTAGTTGTCTCTTTTCTCCACTAAAACATAAGCTCTTTGAGGGTTTTATACATGTTTGTAAACATCTGTTTCCCTATATGGAGGTAAATGCCTGCTCAATGAGTGTTGGTTGCGTGAGTGAATCAATAATGCATCAGTGACACATGATGGATGTTCAATAAGTGCTAGTCAATAACCCCCCACCAAATACCCCAGATACTTATGTAGATGAATATTTAACATGAAATAGAAAGTATTTTACATTCAAGATAATATCCAAATTAGGTAGATCATTTAAGGTGTTCAGATATGTTTTCAATACTTTTTTATGCCCGGATACAAAATCTCATACGATTCTGTTAAATAAGCACAGTTCCTGTATTCAAATAATTCTCAATCTAGGGAAGAAGATAAGAATATGTGCATGTATATTCCAAACTTTGTAAAAGGTCATGTCGAATAACAATATTTTTGAGGTCTGAGATTAAAAGTTTTTAAATATCAAATTGCCTTACGAAGTCTAGTACCAAAAAACAAAACAAAACAAAAAAACAAAAACAGTGAACAAAACATCCATGCTGTTGGATTGTATTTATTCTTTATTTGTTGACACCCTTCTTAGGTTTCATTCTGGTGGGCTACACCTAACTATAATCTCCTATTAAGGGTAATTTTCTGTTCAAGTAATCTGCCTTCATACTGAAAACTGAAACTTTTTTTCCATGTATACTGTACGGGTGATTTCTGCCTTCTTATATTTAGCAGTTGTTCTTATTAGGCCAAACCTTTCAAAGTACATTCTGGAAATAAGACACAACTTAGATATCATGTTATTTTAAATCCATCAGAGTTTTTGTTTACAGTGAAATAAATATAAAATTATCTTGTTTCTACTCCATCCCACCCAGCTCTAAGGGCAACAGTTATTATAATGCAAATTGCCACTGTTGAGATATACTTTTCCATCTCTATAAAATAAAAGTCATTAAGTATTCACTTTGTAAAATGCAACTTCTCAGTGCTATTCCTTCAGGAGACCAGTGCTAGTCCACTAACATTACTGTATTTACTGTAATTGAATTTCTCTAGAATAGCAAGCTGTTAGGACTATTAAGTGCCCATCAGAAACTTCCTTTATGTCTCAATTAAAATGTGACAGCTAGTCCATGGCCATGCCACCCTGAACATACCAGATCTCGGTTGATCTCAGAAACTAAGCAGGGTTGGGCCTGGCTAGTACATGGATGGGAGACAACCTAGAAATACCAGATGCTGTAGGCTTAAAAATAATAATAATAATAATAATAATAATAATAATAATAATAATAATAAATAAAATATGGCAGCTACGCAGGATAGAGAAACCAGCATGCCTTTAAGCCATATGAAACTCAAAGGTTTTGCTGTCAAATGCATACTTAAAAAAAAAAAAAAACCTAACTCTTTATGAACTTTATGTACCTATATATTTTTTTATCTTTCCAAAATTTTCATTATCTCACTTATCCTCTTGAAGTAAAGCTAATTCAAGACTCTTAGGGTTAGAGGTCTATCTTTTATCAATTATCCTTAATGATTTTAAAAACAGTCTCTATGTTAGAATAAAGCAAAATTATAATTATGACTCATTACAGTACTACCAAACTGTCAAATTGAAACTGTAAGTGATATTTACCCAGTAGTGCTTATGGTTTGTTTGGTTGCTTTAAAGAGCAAAGCAGTTAATATGTGCAGCAAATGTATTTTTCAGCATTTGATTTTTAAAACCATTATCATTCCACTGGTTTTACATCTTTACTCTCATTTATTTTTTAATGAAATACTTTTCTGCTGAATAAAGACTGACTATACAAATAACATATAAGTGTGCATATGTGTGTTGATGCATATGTGGGCTCATGTCCATTTTTTAGGTTCTTTAGTATATTTAATTTATAAACAGACCTATTGCTTTTAGCATGTATACATCGAATCATGTGCATGCATATTTGTTAATATAAGTAGTTAATATAATAGATTTTTTCTAACAGTTCAGTTAACCAAAACATTGATTATGCTAATTTTAGAAAATAAAATTTGACCACCACATTTAGAGATTTGGTTGCTATAATACAATGAAAGTTACATTAAAATGAAAATTGCAAACAGTGGCTACATCGCTGTATATAAAGATTGGCAATTTCATTTGTACAGGAATTAGGAAAAATAGGCATTTAAAGACACTTGATGGGAATGTGTCTACAGAGGCATTTTTTTTTCAGATTCTACAGAATGTTGCAGAATTCAATCATAAATATCGCTAAGCTAATGCATATTTAATCCGTGAAGTACTCGGCATGTGGTTGTACTTTAAAAATTCTAGGACTCTCAAAGTCACAAGAATATCAAAATATTTGTGCAGGAGAGTTTCTTGGTTCCATAGCTAAACACTTCCTCATTTAGAAGTTTTAACCTCACCAGTCAAAAGCACATTTTGGTCTGTTCTATCAACTGATGAGAAAAAAAGTCTTATATCTATGTTGGCATTTATTAAAATTTCTCTACGCTGTGCCTTTTAACCTTTTACAGTAGTTTTTTTTTTTTTTTCTCAAGTTAACTTTGAACTCAGAAAATGTACATTTAACCTTGGTTTGCCAGTACTGAAAATAAATGTATGCCTCCCCAAACATTTCCTTGACCACTGTACTATTTTATCCACCATTGTTGAAAATCACAATATACTTTATTTTTCCTTTGTGATTATCTTATTAGTATTTAATTAATAACTACTTTATAATTAACATAATTAAATAATTAACTATTAAGATTAATATCTAATTAATTTTATGTGTTTACATATATTTCATGCAATGTGCTAAAAAAAATCCATTGTGTGCATGCTGTGTGCCAGTTTCCAAGGCTATTGTACATTAGCAAATATGTAATTTCCTTCTGGAGTTTGTAATAAAGTAAAGAAGACGAGGAGGTAGGGAAGGAAATAAAGTACAGCGCTGTAGACAAACCGGAAGAAGCAGCAGGAAGCATAAGGCATGTCATTTAGACTGGGTCATCCGTCACTTCCTTTGAGGAGATGTTTAAGCTAAACCAGAAAGACTGATTATCAGCCTGAGCAAAAAACAAAAGAGATGCAATTCCAGGCAGAAGAAATAGTAGGAATGAGAAGGTCTTGAAACAGGAAAGAAATAGTTACTCTCTGCTTTTTGCACTCAAATAAAATCGCAGTCTAAGGAAGAACCAGAGCGATTCCATGTACTGTGGACTCCAGCCTGGCATCTGTTACAGATGAGGCTTTTGATACTTGTTGAATGAACATTATATGAACTGAGAAGTACTTCAATGTTTATCACCATGACTACTTCCTTTAACGTTTGGAAAAAATAGAAATTTTCAGAATTTGAAGAATTTTTTTTATAATGAATGTTATTGCTTTAATTTTGGACCTTGAGGTGAATAAAATATATTTTTAATTTTATCATAATTGTCATATTTGTCTATAACTTTTCTCATACATAAGCTGTATATTTATCAATAAAAATTTACTAAACTTTTAAACCATTCTTTTTCCCATAAACAATCAGTTAAATGTGTTTTTTGGTGCATCAGTATTGTCATTGTAAATTATGCAATATGATTTTGAAATTAATTTTAAGTTACATGATAGTACACATTTATAGGACTCATTCTGCTTCTTCTATTACAAACTCAGCCTGTATTTTCAATAAATATTTTGAGATATCATTGATGTCTAATAAACTGCATATATATAAAGTATACAACTGAATGCATTTATATATGCATTCAGGATATATATATATATATATATATATATATATATAACCATCACTAAACCAAAAAATGAGTATATCTCTAATCCCAAATGTTTCCTTGGGTGCCATTATAACCCATTGTTTCCTTTTCTATTCCCTCATTCCTAGCAGATTCCCTCATTCCTGTCACAGCAGATTCATTTCCATTTTCTAGAATTTTATATTAAAAAAATCACAGTTTAGATTAATTTTTTCCTGACTATCTTTGCTTAACATATTTATTTTTAAATGCCCACATTTTGTCATCTGTATCTATAGTTCATTTTTTGTTGCTATTAGTATTCTACTGTATTAATAGAAAGGAGTTTGTTCATCTCTTCAATTATTAGTAATCATGTGAATTATTTCCAGTTGGTATGTGTGTGTGTGCGTGTGTGTGTGTTAAGACTGTATTGTGGTTTTAATTTTATTTCCCTCGTCTCTAACAATGTTAGCAACTTGTACTTTTTTTTTCATATCTAAATGTCTTCTTTACCAAAGTGTCTATTTAAATTTATTGCTTTTTAATTTTTTTATTCAGTTTTTTTTTTAATTGCACTTTGTCTTCTTATGATTGGGTAAAAAATTTTTACATATTCTAGATATCATTTCTTTGTTGGATATGTTCTGAGAATATAGTTTTCACTGTTTTTTGTTTCACCTTTCATTACCTTTGCAGAGTATTTAGAGGAACAGAAATTACATTTTAATGATGTTAAATTTATTTGTTTTTAGTATCTTGTTTTTGTTTAATATTTAAGAAATCTTTGTCAGACCCAAGATCGCTATGATATTTATTTCTGTGATCTATTTCAATTTTGAATTTCATATGAGGAAAAGGTATGGTTAATTATTTTGCTTATGGCTACCTAATTTTCCCAACTTAATGTGTTTTAAAATTTATTCTTTCTCCATTGAATTGCCTTGGTAATGTTGTTGAAAATTAACTGGCCGTATAACTGTGTTTACTTTTAGACTTTATTTGTTTTCTTCATTAAAATATTTTTCTTATGTTTACTAAAAAAAAAAAAAGCTCTCTTAACCATAGTTTTATATTAGGTGTCAGAATCTGGTAATACAAGGTCTTTTTTTCCTTCTATTTCAAAGTTGTTTTGGCTATTCTAGTTCTTTTCAAGTCCATATATAATTTTAAAATTATATATTTTTAGGTTCTCAATTTCAGCCCCCCCAAAATCCTGTTTTCCTTATAATTTGCAGTGTCTCTTTGTCTATAAAAGGCCAACCCATATCCAGGCCAGGTGCACAAGTAAGGTATGAGAGCACTGTCATTCTTTGCTTATCTATGTGTGGTTTGCATTGGTGCATTTTGTAATTCAGGTCATCATAGTTTCCTTGGATTTAATACTCTCTGTTAGTTCCATAGAAACTATGATTTTTGTGTTGTTGTATTTTTGGTTATCACATGAAAGCAGGTGTTTAACGTGACTGTAGAAGCATCTGGCCTTAGAGTTTTGGATTCAGTTTTAATTTCTTTAATATCTATTGGCTTAGACAAATCGTTCATTATTTCTTGTGCCAATTTTAGCACTTTATATTTTTTTCAGAAATGTTTTCATTTTTTTCCCCAAAATTTCAAATTGATTAATATATACAAGAAGTCTTCACTTTGCATTCTTCTAATCTGCAAAATTTTTAATTCCAGGGTTTCGTTAAATAACAGCATCTTCCAACCACATGGTTCAAATTTTATTTATCATGGTATATTAACTTGGCGTAATCATGTAGAGTATGAACTTTGCTTCTATTTCTTCAATTCACATATCATTACATAAATAACAGATGTGTATCACGATTAGTGATCAATCATCACTTTTTTCAAAGTCTGTCAGTTATTAGTACATCTATAATTCATGCATGTCACAGTCAGCAGTGCACCTACTGTGTGGCCCTCTTGGTTCCCAGTGATAAACCAAAATAATATTTTATAAAATAGGTAATAGAAAAAGGGAATTGGCCAAAAAAGACAAAAGTGCGCAAAAAACATGGAAAGTGAGAATGCTAAAAATGAAATTCAAATTGAATGTAATTGGAGTAGTTACAAAAGAAAGAGCTGACCATGGGAATGTTGACAATGCCAACATTTCAGAAACTAGGTATGCAGACATAATGTAGTTTAGGTTAAATTTGTCAACATAAATGAGAAAGTGATTGTGACAAGAAAGATAAAGATGTCTCAGGAGAAATGACATCATAGAATACTCCATCTTAAAGAAACTCTCAGAGATATTCCGTAACACTGAAAGTGCAAAGGATAAAATATCGAAAGCTGATCCGAACTCAAAAATGAGCATGGCAATTTGTCAAAACATAGCAAAACTCTTTCCTCATATCTTGGTGTATAATGAGAATTAGAATAGGTGAGCCATGTTCAAAGTTCTCTTCATAGTTTTTTTATAAAGATATATAGCACTTTAATATTCTCAATGTGTCTAATATTTTAAGTTTCAGTATACTAAAATGTTAATTTTACTATTTAAAATTTTTTTGTATACATTTATAAGTGACCATAAGAGAGTTTTTAATGTTTTAGCAAATACTTTGAAAGATCTTAGGACGATAGTAATTTTCTCCATTGATGACTAATGTTGCTTTGCATGGTTTCAGTTTTCGGTCATATTTATGGGCCTGCCTATTATGTGTGGTGAGTTTTGCCTGCACTTGTTCATCACAAATATTTACACTTTTAAATCTGTACAGTCCATAGCTATTTATTCTTTTTTTCTGGATTTCATTTTTGCATTTTTTCCCCCAATGATTATTTTTCAGATCTCTAGCTTTTTCCATGCTTATTTACATTATTTTACCATATCTTTTTTTCTTTTCCCCCTATGGGTTTTAATTATTATTCTTTTTACCATTAAAAAAATGATTCATATAACTCATTGGCTTTCACTTTTCCTTCTTTCCTAACAAAACACCTATCAAAGTGTCTCTCACTTAGTAGAAACTTAATATATATTTTTGTATATCAACTAAATTAATAAATGTCTCCATGGTCTTTGCCTATTTCTCTCTTTTTTTTAAACTCAAGTGAACTGAAACTTTTAAAGTTATGAATCTTTATGGAGTCACAGTGAGTGTTACGAAAGTTAAGGGATATGTTTTATTCATGCTTGTGATGCTAACTACAAAATATCGAAGCAATCACACCTCTCTTTGTATCTCATTTTTCTTAATCTAAATAACTGGATAGTGTAATCTCTTTTCCTCTGAATTGACAGGTTTATAAGTTTGAGTCAAGAACCATCCAACATCATTTAATCACGAATTAAGTTTTCATTGTTACTTGGCAGTATCTGTGCCTCTGAAACATATAACTGATTCCCTAGGCTTTTTACTCTTTCATTTTTATTTAGATCACATATCTGCAATCTTTTATTTCCTTTTATGCCTAAAAATGTTAGTAAAAGGTCTTAAAATTAAACATACTCTCCATGAACAGTTTATCAGTCAGGATTTAATAAAAGATGTAGAAGCCATTTTAGGTATTTCTCATGAAAGGATTCAACACAGGGGACTTAAAAGTATTGGAAGTGTAGACAGGAAGTCAGAGTCACCACAACTGTGCTGCTCTTCAGAGGTGAGGTCGTTATATCTGCTGCAGATTCTCCACAGCAACAGCTCTGACCCCAGGTGTCCTCAGAGCCTACAGTGCCTTTAAATATTAACTTCTCATGTTCTTGTTAGCAACTGAAACAGCAGGAAGGCAGCCCCTGCCACATTTTTGCCTTCAATCAGTCAAACAAATGGATTCATTTATTCATTTCCAGAACCTCAGCTCCAATAGAGACCAAGAAACAGTTTTCACACTTCCCAAATCTCTAAATAACAACAACAAAAAAAGAATGATAAAACCTAGTAATATATCTACTACACAGGCTATATCAAACAAAATTGTCAAATAAACAGATAACTTAAGTAGAGGCTTTATTCTATTAAATATGGCTAATTTGTTTAAAAATTCCAGTGGTCACCTCTTCAAAATAGAGCTGAAGGAGACCAAAAGTGGGAATTGACTGCCTCAGTGACTAGATTAACATATCGAGCTTTGTAAAAAATGTAAAAAAGAATTAAACAGATTAGTGTGCTTTTCAGGTGATTGGCAGACAGTGTTCTAAGCTCAAGTGTAATATATTATCGTTATCCACAAAACTCTAGTGGCTGGATGCAGCTCAGAATTTAATACTTAGACCTCGTATCAATAGAAATGGCTCTGAAAGGATATTTGCTGGATCTTACTTTAACTCGTCTAATATGATTAGAATTTGAAAGGGAAGATTTGTAATTTTCTCAACTAGATTGGTTATTTATAGTGGTGTTCTTTAAAAATACACACACACGCACACAAAGCCTTAAACATAATCTGAATAATCAGTGGGCATTATGTTTTGGGTTTTGGAACTGGGAGCACAGCCAATTGGGATGGAATTTTAATCACTGCTTTGCTACTTTTACTGTTTACTTTAAGCAAATTTTTCATAAAAAGAGCTGGATTGACAGTCTCAGAGATCAAAGTCCTTTTTTTATCAACTGAACAGATACAGCACAGGGAGTAAAAATGTCCCATCTGCCCAAACTACTGCTCTGGAGATTTTACCTATAAAGGATGAGAAGATTTTCAAGCTCTTTGCTTTTGTCTTTCTCTAGGGAGGATGCCTCATTCAGTGGCACTCACAGGAGCAAAAAGAATTTTAAATTAACAATGCAACATAGATCTCATTTGCTTTAGTCATTATTTCCACTAGTACTTAACATACCATATTTGGAAATTATTTTAGAATCTACTGTATATTTTAAACTTAATATGTTTGTAAGCTGGAATTTTCATTTTTCAAATTAATAAATTGAATCAAGAAAATTAAGTTACTTCTCTAAAATCACAAGGCAAATTAACAGTAGTGCTTGAGTAAATATTCATAGCTTCTGATCATATAATGCAACAGTAAGCAAGAGAACTGGCAATGTGTTCCTAAGATCTGATGATGCTCATAAACCACATTTAATCTGATCATCAAAACTGCTGTGTGCAGAGCCTGACTGAAGTTGAATCATAAAAGAAACTAACATATAAAATCTCTAAGGAACCATGTATCTATTTTACATATTTTATAGTGTATTATTTATTAAAAAATGTGAAATGTTTTATTTTATAATTTTTTAAGAAGCACATTACTGAAATTAGCATGTATTTTACTATTGATAATTTGCACAATTAGTAGTATTTATTCTTTCTTAGTTGTAAGCATCACAATAGTGTTCTAGATTATATGAAATGTAATAACTACTGTTGTCCTTGCTTTATAGACAAAGAGAATGAGGTTTAGAGAATGGAGTTAAGTTTGTTCCCCAAGTAATTTTTACAAATAAATCTCAATCTAGGTTAATCTAATACTGAGACCCACCCTATAAAAGCATGATTGTACAACAAAGAGTACTATATGTGGCAACAAATGCAAAATAGAATTAAAGGAATTCAAAAGACGTACAATTGCCTTGCTAACATGCTGTAGATAAAACTGCTTGAGGTCAGATAAAAAAACTGATTTTTTAAAAATCTGAGATATGGTCAAAGTCTACGCAGTCATTCAAAGTATATATGTTTTTGAAGACATTTGCGGCTTTACTTAGGGTATACTAGAGTCAGGGGTTCATCATTTAAAATCTGGTACTGATCATTTTAAGACAAATATTAGACTATGCTTTTTCAGCATTCATATCATGCATAGAAACTGCTAAGTCTTCTGTACTCGACAGAGTGTTTCTGTGTAATTTTGAAGGTACAATACTAAGCAACTGCTATAAGGAAGGATAAATGATATTGAGCATGAGAGATGAAAGGCATCCTAAATTCTATACAATGAAAATCAAATTCCAAATACTATTCCCACTCTAAGGAATAGTGCTAGAAACGGTAATGCATTGAGTACAACCATGCAAAGACAAAGAATGAAAGCATCCCTCTTTCACTTGTGAGACGCTTTGATTCATGCCGTCTCCATCAGAAAGTCATCATCTCCATGAAGCCAGGGGTAGTGCCTGTTGTTTTAATCCCACTGAGACTCTGTCCGCGTTATAACTCTATCTCCTAGCAAAAGGCCTGGCAGTTGTTACTCAGCTAATTATCCAATGGATTAATTAATCCAGAACATGATTTCAAAACTTTAGTATTATACATAAAAAGAGAAGCCACTCCCAGGTTATAAAATACCAGGTAGCAAACATTTTGCAGCACACATTGGAACCATCAACCCTCTTGAGCGGTTCTGTAAGGTGACAGACTTCGACATGAAATCTCAGTGGCAGCGAAGGTACCTGTGGTTTATACTTATGGTTAAATGTGGAGTAAGCTCCATTAAGATAAATGCATATCTTAAACATGTTCCTAGTCAACTAATATTCACTGAGTTCTAATATGTGACAAGCACTACAATTTTTTGATGATATGGAACAGACACACAATCACAAACAACACACACACACACACACACACACACCAAATGTGAAATAGTCTAACAGGGAACACGGATTAGTTAAATAAACACTCTGTGGGTTTAATGGCAGGGAACTGATGGTGGGACCTTCTACCTGATGCTTCTGCTTTTCCGGTGATGAGAAGGCCACCCTACTGTGGGGTGAGGGGATTTGGCTATGGCCACGAAGTGTAGGCTTAGCGTGGCGTGAGGGAGCTGGTGTGTTCCTTTCAGCTGATGACCAGGATTCAGAAAAGCTAAGTGGCACTGAGGCTGGCATGGAAGCACTGGAAGCACTCGTCTCCTTCCCCTGCCCTATTAAGGCCCACCCACTGCCCCTCTCCGTTGTCCCTAGTACCTGTCCTAGCCCAAGCAGCCCTGGACAGATGTAAGGCTGGCTCTACTGCAGTGCTCAAAGTCACAGCATGAGTCCCGGAGAGCTTGGGTGGTTAAGGAATATGTGGGGGATGGGACTAGGTGGCAGCAGCGGCACGGATAGGGCAGGGTGGCTCAGCTGGGCCAGGAATGTGAGGCCAAAGCGCATGGTTCCAAAGTCCTTTAGATATGGGATTGGGAGGCGGGAAGGTGGGAAGGATAGAGACAAACAGAGGGATGGGAGTGGTGGTGGAAAGGGGGGACCAGAATTCAGAGCCTGTGAGGGTTCACCCCCGTGTAGGTGCCCTCCTACTGGAAGCCCCCTCTCTTCCTTGCGGTTCTGTCACAGTCGGCTTGGGCTGCCCTAAACGTAGGGGGATAAGCTGGAGCTTCTCGTGCTCCATCTGGATCAGAGGCGGTGGAAAATCCGCCAGCCTCCCCGGAGCTGCTGCTGCACTCAAAGTGCATCTGGCTTCAGCGGGAGACATTTAGGATGAGACTCGCACGACGCATTGGGGAGCGTCACGCTCTCCTGCCTGTTGCCATAGGTCAGATAGCACTGTGAAGATGGCAAGTAACCCTACAAGTAAACCAGGGCATGCGTTTTTGAGCCATACTTTCTGCCCAGTGATTTTTAAAGCGATGCTTCTACTCTTTAAGCATTCTGCAGTTATATTTTCCCTGGATATAGGATGCTGGGTTGGCTGCTTTTCTTTCAGCATTTGCAAATGATCATGTCACTTAATTTTGACCTCCATTGTTTCACATGAATGATACCCACTGTCTTTCTCCCTAGAGGTGAGGTCACAATTTTCACTGGATGTTTTCAAGATTTTTTACTTCGTTTTTAGTTTTCAGAAGTTAATTATGCTGTCTATTAGTATGCATTTCTTTGGTCTTACCCAAAGTTCCATTTCTTTCAGCTGTATAGATATCTAGGTTTCTATCTCTGCCACATTTGGGAAGCTTTCAGCCAATATTTTGAGTAATTTTTCAGCCATGCATGTTTGCTTCTCTCCTTCCGGAACCCTGAAGACGTGAACATTACATTTGTTGTATTCCCACCGTCCCTTACGGCTTTGCTCATTTTTTTTTTCCCTTAAGTCTATTTACTCTCTATTGTTCAGTCTTCCAGTCACTTCCATTCTTTCCTTGGTCTCCTTTTTTCTGGTGTTGAACTTATCCATTGAACTTTTCATTTAAGTTATTATATTGTCCAGTTCTGAAGTTTCCTTCTAGCTCTCCTTCGTATCTTCTATTTCTTTGTTGAGATTATCTCTATACCTTTGCAGAAGCTTTCTATTCTTTCATTTATCCCCAGTGTGTTCCTAATTGGTAGGTGAAGCATTTTTATCATGGCTGCTAAAGCCACATTTTCAATTCGATTTAGATTTTAAATTCGACTTAACATCTGTTTCATCTTGATGTTGTATCTGTTAATTGCTCTTCTCACTCACATTGAGATTGTCCTGATTCTTGGTATGATGAAATTTTTTAAATCAAAACCTAGAAATTTTTGTCTGAGACTCTGGGTCTTGTTTAAATCTTTTATCTAGTTTTCTAACACCCTTCTGTCAGAAAAAAAAAAAAGGATACCACCTCATTATTGCCAGGAGAATATAGAAGTCTAGGTTTCTAACTCAGCTTCTTCTGACATCTGAAATGGGGAGTGGACGCCTAATACTGGAGATGTAACCACACACAAACTTCTTTTCATTTCTTTAATATAGCTTATTTTCTAATTCAAGCTGGTTTTGCCCAGATAGTGGCATTGTGATTGATTTGCCTTTTCCACCCTCCCTCCCTTTATGTCTGCTCCTTTAATCATTAAGCCTTAGGACCTGAGATTTATTGAGACTCCTGTCATGAGGACAATAAGTTTCATTTACACTAAGAATAACATCTTAGCCTTAGATGTATTTCAGCTCCAGGTCCATCCAGGCAGAACAACGACCCCTCGGGCCACAGGACCAGACTAGGTGGCGCCTTGGCTGATTCCAGAATGAACACAGTGTCAATGACCCAACTCCCTTAGTTTCCATGACGACTGATTTCCCGTACATAATCTGCACTCCCAAGACACCCATGGGCCAGGCTGCTGAGAGCATTAGCACGTCTGTGACTCCTGGACTTGCAACTTCTTGAAATAAATTCTTACTTTCTTTCCTGCAAACCTGTCTGTATCATTTCCTTCTACTGGCACGCAGGCAAGCAGACCCATTTCATTCTGTTAACAAGGGAAGGGAGGCAAGTCCAGGCAACCCATATGGTCACCACTGATATTGCCTTGGGTGAGCCAGCAGGGATGAAATCGCTGGCACCCTGCTTGGCCTTTTGGTATTGGTATACCTTGTGCCAGGCTGGTGAGGGTAGGAGTCCAGTCTCTACCCTGCCTGTGTGCTGGCTGCAGGGTCACGGTTTTCTCTGTTGTATTGAGACAAAGCAGACTGGTTATTGTCTAAGTGTTTTCTGCCTTGTTAAGCTGTTCCTTTCCTTGTCTTCTACCTTGAGAGAGCGGGCTTTTGTTACATTATTTTCTGTCTGTGCTCATTGACATTTCTGGATTGCTAGCTTCTTCACAGCAACTGGTCTTGCTCATATGAAGCAAAAAGAATTTCCCAGAAGCTTACACTCATGGGGTTCCTCAGGTTTCAAGTACCCTTGATAGTCTGCTCATTCTTTTTACTTTTGAGAGTATTGTTTTGTTTTAGTATAATCTCTATTGCTTTTAGTTGTATGTAGCAGGAGTAGTACAAAATATATCTACTTCACCATCTCAGAAGTCTAAGCAGCTACTATTATATGTGCATAGTTTTTCTCTTTCATTAAGTGCTTTTGAATTGTTCCCCATTTGATTCATTATTTGTGATGCCTTAGACTGAATCTTTTTTTCTATTTCTTGATTTTTTTTAACTTAGCAATTTATTTACAGTTTTCTGAACTTTGGTAGAATCCAAGTTATTTTGGAATTGAATATGAAATGAAGAAAAAAATCAGGTAACTTTTCTTGTCCATTTTTCTAGATTATTGGTTGAACAATTTGATAGGTTAGAAAAAATATTTTGTGTTTGTGTGTATATACATATATACACACATATACAAACATATATATGTGTGTATATATACACATATATACATATATACATATATATACTAAACCTTTTCAAAACCATCTAATATGTTATGAACATTTATTTTTTTGAGAGCTATACTTTTAAAACTTTATTTAAAATACTTTATATAACTATTTGAGACAGTTTTCATGACAGTCTCTCACATTTTACTTTCTACTTGCTAATTTTGACTCAATTTTTGTCTGCTATGTCTGGTTTATAAGTAAGTAGGCAGCGTGCTATAACAGAAGGTTCTCTGCCATCAGAGTCAGGAAGATCAAAGTCTGGTCCCAATTTTGCTACCATTTCAATATCTAAATATTTGTCATGGACAACACTTCACAGCATATCTGGCCTCTAGCCTATATACCTTTAAAATGATATGCCTAAACTCGATGATCATTAATTGAGATTATATTTAGATTGAAGATTCTACAATTTTATAAATCAATCATTCTAATTTTCTCTGGTCTACTTATTTGACCTTATGACTATACTCACTTGTAACAAGAAAACATTCAGAACCATGGCAAAATAGATAATAGGAAAATTTGATCTAAAACGACAGTTAAAATAACAAAGCAAAATCATTTAAAAGTCCAGTAAATTCTGCTTTCATTATATTTCTGTACCATATAAAAAAAATCAGGGATATGTTAACTCTAACAATTTTGTAGAATGTTTCTGTTTGCCTTTGCCTAGGCAATTTTCATTGTAGATTTTCCTTTGACTTATATTTTTATATTCTTAAATAATTTTATTATTCTGGAAGAGCAGCTGTCCAAATAGTTGTGTTAGAAGTATTAAGACCTTAGCTATGCTCCCAAATTTTTATTCTGATTTTTCTATTCTTCTCTAATATGGGAATAGATATCTAATTGTAGTCATATTATTATCCTGTCATATTTACTTTGCCTATCAAATTTACTTTGTTGTTCAAAATAATTATGTATGTTTGTTTTTGAATGGGACATATCTTACTGTTTATCATAAATTTTAAAAAATGAAATCAGCTTTAAGAAAAATATTAAACAAATATTTGTGTAATTTCATATCATCCAATCATGCTTTTTACTTAATCATGCTTAGAAAACTTAGTACTTATTGCCCTATTATATCTTCTTATAATGTGCAAAAAATGCAAACTAATTTTTAAACTACTGAACAAAATTGATGGGTTTTACTTTTATTTACATAATTCTGTGCAAGTTATGCACAATTAAATCAATTTTGAATCCAATAAAAGACTTTCAGCAAAATTTATTTTATTAATTTAACAAATATTTCATTATATATTGTGTTCCAAGCTCTAAACTGAATTCTAGGAACAGAGTTAATGTAGGCAACATGAGATGCCAAGGATAAACAGAGTATACCTCCCTCTGAGCAAGAGAGCACTCCACGGATAGACAAAACATAAGTTAAGACATGGAAAGCAAGTTGGAATTATCCAAATAAGAAAAATAGGGGAGAAGGTAGTGAACTCACAATTGTTACTTTCTTCTTTTGTAACAACACTGCTCCTCAAAAACATGGTATCAGAATTTAGAGGAGTGATTCTCTTCTCACTATGTGTCACCAAACCACAGTTCCATCACAGTCTCCAATAACTCCTCCTGCTACAAAATTCTTAACATGGGGTTCGCCAGTCTCTTGCTCATTTCACTCTCATTATCCGTTATCTTTAAGACACTTTTTCATATACTTCGGAACGTCTCAGTATTATACAGCTGAAGATTATAGTCTCTGATTTCTGCCTTATCATTCTTAGGAAATGGACTTACTAATTGTCGGTCTTAAAGTTAATAAATACGTTGTGACAAAAAGAAAGAAATATATGTGTGTGTGTGTATATATATATATATATATATATATATATGTATATGTATATATGTATGTATGTATGTATGTATACACACACTGACACACACACACACATACATATACACCTTACTGCTAAATTGTACACCTGAAACTTACTAGATTTCGTTAACCAATGTCACCATAATAAAAATATTTTTAAAAATTAATACTTTCCTGTATTTAACTGTGGCCAAAACTTTCTCTCTCTGAATTATAAATCAGATTTTTTTAATAATTGATTTTATCGTCATTTGACTTCATCGATAACTGCAATTATATAACTTTAAAAATTTTTATAACCTTTCATCTTAACTTTATTTGCCTCTATATGTAGGTCATAAACAATCATCTATCGTATCATAGGAATTTTGATAAAGGAATCTTCCTTGTTGCAGATCTAGGTTAGGTCAGTGTAAGCATCTATGTCTAAGGGGCTAAAGATAATGCAACTTTCTTTTGAAGATATTAGAGAGAATTTGGAAATAAGTTTAAAACAAGTTCTTAGAAAGTATGCTTTAGGTCTACCTTGAAGAAATAAAATGTTATCATCAAATCTAAAGCAGAGGTCTCAAATAAAAAGTAATGCTACAGGAAAGTGTTGATATGTGAATGTACAATGAACAGAATAGAAGTCACTATCTTAAGAGCAAAAAAAAAAAAAATTGAAGTATTAACATGAATAAAAACTGAAGTATCCTTGATTTATATTCAGTTGAATTTAAGACCAAGATATAGAGGAGTATTTGGAGGGTAAAAATTTTAGGTTTGGGTACAAACTAGATCTTCTGACCACTTGCTATTTTGACCTACTAATCATAGTCATCTCATGAATTGAAAACCTAAGGAATAATCGTTATTTATTTATTTTCTAGAACTGCTCTAGGTTTGCTTAGTAGTTCTAGGAAAAAGGATGACTCACAATTAAATCCACTCCACTCTCAAGCTCTCTCATTTTAATGGAGTATTTTTTTTATAAATGTTTCTAATATTTTCACTTATTTTACTTCAGTTCACTCACAATTCCTTTCTCTCAGTCAAAAAAATTAAATTTTGGTCTACAGTCATGCCACCCCCTGAACAAGACCAATCCTGTTTGATCTAGGAAGCTAAACAGGTTGTGCCCGATTAGTATTTGGATGGGAGACCACCTTAAAAGACTAGGTGCTGTAAGCATAAGAAATAAAAAATAATAAGGAATTGTAAACTTACAAGATTCTTGCAATCTGTGAGGTCAACCAAGGGTCGCTTCACCAAAATAAATAAATAAATAAATAAATAAATAAATAAATAAATAAATAAATAAATAAATAAATAAAAATAAATAAAGTTTTTCTTGTATATCCCAAATGTATTATTATGAATCATTATTTTACTCAGCATTTCTTTATCTCCTCTAGCCTTTAAATATGACAAAGAAACTTGTCTTTTTTCATTAGATTTACTTCTTCTACCAAACCATGATATATAATAGCCCTCAAGGCCTCTACCTAGCTTTTTAACTATTTTTTAAATTATATTCTGCAGTAAATCTATACATATGATGTGGAATCCTACATTTTATGACTTGATGCATGTTCCTGGGCATCTCCACATGAATATCCTGTCTTTATGTGAAGCTAAAAAATCCATAATACCAAAGACCTCATCTTTATTTTCCAAACCTGTTCTGTCTACCATATTTCTTATGGCAAGTTAGTGAAATCAATATTTTCCCAACTGACCAGTTAAGACAATTTTAGATTATTCTCAACTCATCATTTTCCATTAATCCCATGATTTTCAAACTTGAATTAGCATCAGAGTTATGTAAATGGTGGTCTCTACCTTTAAAATACAATGTTGCTGCAGTTTTAGATTTCTGATTCAGTTTTTATAACAAGAATATGCCCAAGAAATAGGCATTTCCAGAAAGTGCCTAGGTGATGCTGATGTTCCAGAAACAACACTTGAGAATCACTTCTTTGACCTCTCTAAGGAGTCACCTTAACATTGTTAATTCTGCTAATGATAATTTTGCAACTCTCCATTGCTACAATATAAAGTTGAAATTACATAGAATGAATATTAAAATTTTCTTCATCTGATTCTAGATATATATACACTGCTGTCAAATATATCAAGCTACCAGCATCAACACATATTCTATCTTTTAAGAGGTGACTAACCCTTTAAAGATTTGTTCTTTTATTTATTTATACTCTCTTTTTGGAGAAATTCTCTAAATTTAATTTACAACAAAGAAATGGAAAACAAAAACCATGTATATCAATGCTTCAATGACCCTGAATTTCAACCTTTGATTTTCATTTATATTTTTGGATATTTCTAGCTGAATTGAATATCATGCTAGCAACTCTTACTTAGTGATACTGTCAATGTAAAGAGTATCAGCCATAATTTATTCATCTTGTTTTTCTCTCATAGACCTACCCATTGCTTTAATGTTTGTTATTAATTTTAAGATGTTAATAAATATCTGTCAAATTGGAAAAGAATAGCCATTGATATAAATCACAAGCCTATATGTGTACATACATATATACGTGTGTGTGTGTGTGTGTGTGTGTGTGTGTGTGTGTGTGTGTGTGTGTGTCCCAAGATGTAAATCTAGGATAGCAGTGTGGAAAAATCACTTCAATTTCCATCTAAAGTACTGCACCTGACAGACAAGATATTTTCCCAGATATGTAAAATTATTGTTCCCCTCATTTGGCCTGAGAGTTCTATGTGTAGGTCCACTAATAATCATTCAAAACCTTCTGAAAGAGCAGTAAATGACCTCGCAGTCTTGTATGGATCTCTTTTATAACAATAAAATATTAAGTGAAAGGTATTTTCATACACAGAGGCCAAATGCACTGATGCGTACATACATACATACATACATACATATAGTGCTCACTTCACCAGTATAAACTCCTCTAAAGCATAGGACCTTAGGAGACATTCTGTCCCAGGGTACATAACACATAAAACCCCAAGAAATATAAACTATGAATACAAGTTGCACTGAAGAAGAAAATTATTTATCTTATGCTAATTAGCAAAATGATTTCCAGGAAGGGAACTACTCTTGGGAGGAATTTACTCACAGACTTGTTCCAAATAGTTCACTTCTAGATGCCAACACCCTTGTTTTTTTTATTTTTATTTTGTTGTTGTTTGTTTGTTTGTTTCCCCCAACAGTTTCTTCTTAAAGTTACTAGTATAAAAAAGAATTTCATCTTCAATTTTGTTCTCCAAAATGGATACAATCTTGCTTTCTCCCCCCACCCTCTCTGTCTCTCATTTGTCTTTTATTAGAGGGAGAAAAGAAATTCTACATGCTCTTTTTCTACAAAAAAGGTTGTTTTGAGAGCTTTTCCTACCTCTTGGTTTTCAATTCTGACTTCTGTTTGTTTCTCTGTAGCTTCCTTTAAGTAAGTTGCCTAATTTATAGGATTTTATAAATGTCAAGGACATCAGCTACATGCATGACTTTGAACTCCCTCAAAACCTCCTTTTCTACAGCTGCTCCCTGGTTCTTAAGCTTACTTTCCATTGATCTGTTTTTCCCTCTCTTTTTAGCTTCCTCCTCTGCTAGTCACTACCTCTGTTTACCCACTCAGCTACAGACTCCCATTTGTTTTAAACTCCTTTTTATTAGGACTCATGCTGACTCTGCCATGCTCTCATGCTGTTTCTCAGTAGCTGGCCTCTCAGAGCTTTAGATTATTGATAGTTCTGCAGATGAGAAATTAAGCTGAAATTCCACTGCTTCATCCTGCTTGTTATTTATATTAGATTTGAATTCAGCATTTCCAAAATGTGTTTTTCTTTATGGAAAGTATTCTCTACATTGAATCTTAGATAATTGATTAGTAACTAATATACTTAAAAAGAATCTATAGAATTTCAGAGCTCATATAACCCTGAATATGTCACTGTATAAATTAAAGATGAGGAAACTGAAACTCAGAAACATTAAGTGACTTGAAGTAGGTTTCAGTAGTAAGTTAGTTAAAAATCTAGGGAAAAAATTAGGTTTTCTAACTTCTGATTTAAAGTTTTCCAGTTTACTATAAATAATATCAATAAATGTATTTATTATTAGCCAGCATTGTAAGATATAGGCATTTAAAAGTGTTATCTTTGTGCTATTAAACAGTCATCATTTAAATAAATAAAATACTTTACTCATATTTGGTTATTATTTCTCCCAATGGATATATGAAATAATGGGAACTATATTTTCACTCTCAAGTAGTATCACCGAACCAGACATTCTTAATAGAGGTTACCAAGGTTTGCACATTGTATTCTAAACTATTTTTTTAAAATTTGATCTTTTTATTTTCTTTTTCTTTCTTTCAAAGCTGGAAAAGTCACTGATAATTTCCCTGAAACAGCACAAATGTTTTGATTTGCATTTATTTTTACAATTTTCCTGCACTGCTTAGAAAAATCTATTCGCTCTCAGGCTCCTTGGCTTGAAAAGTTAGTTCTAGAAATTGCCTAGTAGTGAAAGAGTAGATACCTGAAGAACATTAATGCAGCTATATGAATTCCAGTTAATTTTCAGACCTTGAAGTTTCCATTCTGTAATGGTTGGTTTTATTTAGCTTTTATCATGAAGAGCTAACTTATGCTAAATTTCTGAAGCCAATACTAATTTGAGAGAGAGAGAGAGAAAAAAATGGGACTCACTAATAGGTATATTTTCTACTATAAAACTTTGATTTCAAGATAATTTTTATTAAAGAAATTGTTATTTGATACTAAAACTAATTGCCTTTTGGTTTCCTAGGACTAATAAAGCCTCCCTGAAACTGTTCTTTTCTTGAATATTTTCCTTTCCATATCAATAGTGTTGATTCTCTGAATCATTCTAGCCAATTCATTGAGAATTAAAATCATATCCTTTGACTTGAGCTACCCCTAAGATTACAATTTTTTAGTTTGCATTTAAATTATTTTTAGTGAGGACTTCCATCTTCTATACTTTTTTTGTGAAACTTGACAATTGTAATGGCATGGCTGTTGACATTGACCATCCTCTGAAATTGTAATATAGAGGAATAGGCTTCCTACTAGTATATTTGGTTGAACCATGCCTTCCAAGTTCCATATACCTGCTGAAAGGGTTCCTGGACCCAATTTTTGTGTGGATGTGGAGATTCCCTCACACCAACAAATAATCTTCGGATACTAGCAAGGTGTTCAAGAAGTCAACTCAGTTCTGGCATTGTCTACCCAGAGGCAGAATCAGATTCCACAGATAAAAGGCTTACTCCTGCTCTCCACTTCAGATACCAGTCACAAACTCAAGTCATTAACATGGGTTTCTGTCTGACTGGCTACGAGTCAGAGGTTACCGTGACCCCCTCCACTGGTTTAATAAATTTGCTAGAACAGCTCACAGAGCTCAGAAAACTCATTTACTCATTAGGTAACCGATGTTTTGTAAAGACTAGTAAAAGATACAAATTAATATCCAGATGAAGAGACAGATATATAGAGTGAGGTCCCCCAAAACTAGCTTCTGTCCTTGGGGAGCTTGGGGCCAGCACAATGTCACAAGGAAGTATTCTGGTTTCCCAGCATAGAAGCTCTTCAAAAAAGGGCAACAAGTTGTCCCTTTGGGTTTTTGTGGAGGTGTCATTACATAGTCACGATTAGCAGTGGATTCAACTCCAGCCCCATCATCCTTCAAAATCAAAGAGCAAGACTGACCATTCCAACCAATCCTCTAACTATATAAGTTGCTCCTCCTACTGGCTACCAACCCCTACCCTAGAGGGGAGTCCAGAAGTTATCTCATAAACATAACAAGAGACACAATTGTTGCTCTCAAAGCTGGAGAAATTTCAAGAGGTTTGGGAACTGTGAGCTGGGAAACAAAGACAAAGGCCAAATATATCTGAGAAATATATATATTTTGGTCATCTGAATGAATATATATATATATATATATATATATATATATATATATATACACATACATATATGTATCTATCTATCATCTATCTATCTATCTATATATTTCTTATAAATTGTTGCACTAGCACTTTTTATTTTCCCATCTCTTTGAACTGAAATGACATCAAGTAATAATAGATTTTCCATAAATATGTTCTATGTAATTTTGAATTATGTATTTTATGAAAAGTGTTAAACATTTATTCATATTTTTTTCATTTTTATGGCCAACCTGAAATTGGATGGATAAAATATAATTTTAAAAAATTAGTCTGTTTTTAAATGTAAATCGATCTACTCAATGGAACCTTATAAAAAAATCCCTATGTTTACATAACCATATTTGCACATATCAATATTATTATTAGAATGCAATATTATTTTTGTAGATATACGCTTTTCCCTTCTTTGGAAACACTTGCAGAAACATGACTAATGATTTTGAAACTCAAAATTGTAATTTCAGTTAAAAATGGTAATTTGGCATCAATTACAAATTTATAAATAATTGGAAAGAATTACAGAAAAGTAAGAAGTAAAGTGCTTTAATTTGTATTTTACCAGGGAATGTTTTTCTAACTCTTTGTACCAGCATCCTCAGCGTCATCTGAGAACTGGTTAGAAATACAAAATCTCTCCCTTGCAAAAAAAATTAGAATCTGGGACTGGGGCCCAACACTTTATGTTTAACAAGTCCTCCAGGTGACTCTGATACAGTACAATTTGAGAATCATAGCCTTAACTAATAAACCAGCTCTTAGTCAGACAATAAGTTATACTCAAAGTAAGTAAGCGTTAATGGATACCTCATTTAGAATGTAAAATTGGTTTAACAGAAAAAAAAAAACGGCAAAAAAGAGATGGGTTTAATTTTCAAGGACAAGTCTTTAGAAATTCCAAAAAATTGTTTATTTATTTTCTATAGTTCTTAGAATGAACTAATAATAGTAATAAAATGCAATTGATGAAATTTTAATTTTAGGTCTCATACGATATTCTATGCTTGTTGAATACCATCATTTCAACCATTGGGTCAGGTTATGCATAATTATCATTGGCCAGTTTTACTATTCCTATGTAAATGCATTTTTTTTTAATTGTGAGAATGAATATTTAGCAACTGGCTTCTCATTGGAGAATTTGAAATGCGATTTACTTTCTTGGCTTTGTTAGCAATGAATATATTAGCACTGCTCTAATAAAACTTCCATTTTCTCTTTCTGCTTACCAAATGAGCTGTTCAAAAGGCAAAGATCAAGAGCTTTGCTTAGTAAACAAGAATCAACAAACTTATAGCAGGTGTTGCCAGCCTGATATTCAAGTTTCATAGGGGAACGATTTAGAAACACATTAGTGAAAGCAAGTGTGTGCAAACTATAAATTTAATTTTATTATCTTTTGTGGTTATTTTTTAAAGAAATTCATAGTCTTTTGAGGGTTATTTTTATAAATTTCTATTGATCCTGTACATAAATCTATTTCTCTAACTGAGGTCTGATATTATCTTACTAGGTGCTGTGAAACCACATAATGAATGGATGTATTTAATTTAATGCCTTCTCACAATTAACTGTTTAGAGCTATTATTACAGTTGACCATCAAACTGATCAAAACCACCTCTGGCAATGGGGAAAAT
>PVKZ01006239.1:0-38124 GCA_004027375.1 Macroglossus sobrinus
CTACATAAAACTAAACAAGCTTCTGCACAGCATAAGAAACTGTCAACAAGGTAAAGAGACAGCCATCCCAATGGGAAAATATATTTGCAAGCAATGCCTCTGATAAGGGCCTAATATTCAAAATATACAAAGAACTCATACGACTCAACACCACCAAAAAACAAACGGTCCAATCAAAAAATGGGCAGAGGACCTGAACAGACACTACTCCCTAGAAGACATACAAATGGTCAAGGTATATATGCGAAGATGCTCAATATCACTAAATATTAGAGAAATGCAAATTAAAACCAAAATGATACCATCTCACACCTGTTAGAATAGCTATAATCAACAAGACAGGTAATAACAAATGCTGGAGAGGATGCGGAGAAAAAGAAACTCTCATACGCTGCTGGTGGGACTGAATATTGGTACAGCCACTATGGAAAACAGTGTGGAGGTTCCTCAAAAAATTAAGAATTGATCTACCCTTTGATCTAGCAATCCCTCTACTGGGTGTTTACCCCCAAAGACTTGAAAATCCATATCCAAAAGATATTTATACACCAATGTTCATAGCAGCATTATTCACAGGACATGGAAGCAATCAAGTTGTCCTATGATAGATGATTGGCTAAAGAAACTGTGGTACATATATACAATGGAATATTACTCAGCCATAAGAAGAGATGAAATACTGCCATTTGCAACAACATGGATGGACCTTGAAATAATTACACTAAGCGAAATAAGCCAGACAGAAAAAGTTGAAAATCACATATCACTTTTATGTGAGATATAAATTAAAAGCAACAAATGAACAAGACAAACAGAGACTCATGGACATGGATAATGGACTAGTAGTTACCAGAGGTGTAAGGGAGAGGTTGGAGAGGGGAGTTAGATGGGAAAAAAAGAAAATTTTAAACCATTTCTTCTTTTAAAAGCAATAAATAATAAATTAATTAAATGTCCTACTGCCCCTGGGGACCACATTTCTGTATGTAAGTTCCCTATTAAACTCATTAACCAACACACTGGACTTGTCTGCCTCGTTCTTTGGTCTCTTGGCTCTTTCAGCATTTGGGGGCCACTTTACATATATGGCTCTTTCACCCAACAATGTTAAATTGTGCACCAGTTTAAAAATATATCTCAGAGTAATATGATTTAAGTCTACCATAAAAAAATAGTCTTATCAGTTTATTTAAACTACTTCATATTTCTGAAATACTCAACCCATGTACACATTTGTATATTCAAATAAAGATTTTCTTTATCAGATAAGTATTCATTATCCCTTTTAAGCACCCAACTAAACTTATCCTGTGTAGGATATGAAGGAGATAGGTACTATCTCTGGAGATAATAGTCTCTCTTTCTCTCCCTTTTGGGGAGACCAGAGCACAGATTCAGACTCTGTCTCCTACCAAGACCACACTCATGTCAATCTTGGAAGTGGGACAGATGAAATCTGTTACCCATCAATCTTCTATGAAACTAATATATTAATACAGGTTGGCAAATGCCTTTACCATATCAATGCATTGCTTATCCAAGGTGCAAATCCAAAAGAATGTGTATGTCTGGTGTGCAGACTAATTTCACACTTATAACTATACCCTAGAACTAATGAGGCTCAAAGATATTGAGCATTTTTGACATGCTAATCCTATGACATTATATGTATACACTTATTCAAATCATAACAACCCTGAGTTAGATTCCCATTTTACAGATGATAAACTGAGTCACTTGTCCTAGGTTCACAGGTATTCAGAGTCAGAGCTAGAACTTAAACCCATGCAGTCTGATTCCAGAGTGCACTTTCTCGTGGGAACAATTAAGATCTAGTCTCTTACATTACCTTATATTTTTAACCATTCAAGGTAAAAAATGATGGAAAGCTGTGCATCAGGGAGGTAGATGATTTGTTTTGAAATATCTTTGGTAAAGAGTGGATCATATCACAGCAGATTGGGATGACATTTCAGGATCGTGCAGAGGGCTTGGGCCACCTAGTTTTCCCAGCTATGTTATCTCTCCACTGCTTGCTGACTTTCTTCTTATTCAGGATACAAATGATTATTGTATGCCTACTATGTACCAGGTTCTGTATTATATATAGGAAATGAGAATAGAATGTAAGACATAGCCTCTTCCATATTTATGGCATATATTGCCCTCAGTTTCTTCCTCCGATTCATAATTTCATTGTTTTACCTTTACATCAATTCAGACTGTTGCTTGATGTTAGGTGCGCCCAAATAACTTTCTAAAAATCCTGGTCCTTTGCCTTTTGATATTAAATAAAAGCAGCAGCATCTAGGTCCTACTTCTTAATAAAATGCCTTTTTGACAGCACAAAGCAAGGTTTCTTTTTGTTTTAATTTGGGAGTGTTTCAAGTCCAACTTAGTTCCGTCATTTATCTCCTGGCAGCTTGATAACCAGGGACCAATAACTCCCTTATCTGTGGGCTGTTTAATGATGATATAGTACCACCCTGGGAACAATAGACTAAGGCCCTTTTCCAGATGCCATGTTTTAACACTTTTTGGTTGGAAAGAACTTCACTATGTGAAATTTATTATTTTAAGTCAGGATTTGGTCTTATTCAGAAAAAAAAAAATTGACCTCTGGAGTGCTGTCTCCTGGATTTCTGGCACTAGGCCAGATAATCGTTGAATTTGTAGTTTTTCAGGCAAAAAGAAGTTAGAAACTGACACATACGGCCCCAACAGCAGATTAAGTGTGTCAAGACTGAATTATAAAAACTCCTATTAAAAAAAAGTCACCTCCTGTTGTACAAAGCACCCCAATCTCTTCCTTTCTCTGGTGTCCTTTGCCACGTTCTTTTTGATAGCCCCAGGTCCAAGAGATACCAGACACCAAGCACCTCTGGGTTTTGTGGGGTTTTGTCGCCTACAGGTAATTATGCTAAAAGTCTCCATTGGTAATTACACTAAAAGTCTGTACATTTTGCATTTTATACTAGATATTTTTCTTTGCTCCTTGAAAACAAATATGTTAAAGATTCCTTTGTGTGTAAACAGAATAGCAAAACATAAAGTAGTCTATCTGTGGGCTTGAGTCTGTATTAAAGAGACTGGCATAGCTTTAAACACGGCATGTACACGCTGCAAGGCCTAGTTTGTTTGAAGTGATTAGGGTGACAGAGAAGGGTGCAAATAAGCTTTAGTGCAACTTCATCCGTAATTAAAAATAAAAATGCTAAGTCGTCAACTCCAATTAAATAGCAAATATGTGAAACTAAAATAATTTACTCTTAATTTTAGAAAGTATTTTGTTCTTTTTGAGGATTTTGCTCTGCTAGCTCTAAGGACTGTGCTTAGTCGGTGTCCTGAGTTATCCTCTACCATGGGTAATTCCACTTAAGTCATCTCCTGGGGATACAAGGGGGTCAGGATACAGAGGTGGACTAAGGGCATCACCTAAAAATGGGTGTAATTTGCCCTTCCCGGTCCACGAAACTGGCACCGGGGTTGGAAACCTGTGGGCCTGGACGTGCTAGTGGGTCGGCTTAATTTAAAGGTGATCTGAGCCGCCCTTTCCCGCTTTGGAAGGCTGTGGCCAGATCGGGTGAGGCAACGTGAGCCTGGGTGCTTGTGAAGAAAAGCCGTGAGAAGCTAAGGGTTGGGCCCTAACGTAGGACAGAACCAAGCAACGAGGATCCGCGTTTCGGTGGCCGCCGGCTTTGGGCGTCCCGGCGGCGTAGCAGACAACACCGCCCGCCTACTCGAGCTAAACTACAATTCCCGGCGTGCACTGCACCGGCTGGCCTGACAGCGAGCGCCGTGCTAGACCCGCTCAGCTGCTCGCGGGGCCCGCCGGCTTCCTATCGACCCTCGCTGCTCATCCCTCTATTCCAACTACCCGGGAATCGTCTCCACCATAGCAAAGAAGCTTGCCAAATTCAATCCAGCGGTTCCAGCCAATAAAGTGTGCGGACTCGAGCCACGTGACAGTGGCGGGGCGGTGCTCGGGCGGTGCCCTGATCTCTATGGTTTTCACGGCTTGCTTAGCGGGCGTGTGGTCCACTGGAGGACTCACTCTATCTTTCCTCCATTACCTCACTGCCTCTGGTGGCTGCTGGGATACCGGAGGACTCGGGCCCCGGCTCGACTCGGTCCTCCAGCTGCTAGCGGAATACCTCCAGCTCTTCCTGCCGCCGCCCGCTGCTTCCTCCTCCGTCCGCCCCGCCGGCCTTCCTCGCCTCGCCCCGCCCCGCCTCGCCCGCGCGTCTGGCCTGCTCGCGGGCCCGCTTCTCTCGAGATCCCCCACCCAGGCGTATGGCTCCATGAAGCAGGAGGAGAAGGAAGAGCGCGAGAGGTCCCGTCCGCCCCGGCTGCGCCTGGGCCAGAAGAGAAGGTGAGAAACTCGGGATGCGCCTCCCCCGCCGGGCCCAACTCCCTCGGGCCGCCACCGCCAGGCCCACTGGGCCTCCTCTGCGGGTCGAGCGGAGCACCGGGGAGCGGACCCCCGGGATCCGGGCCGCGTGGGGGAGGGGCTCCCGAGCTTCGGTGGGAGGCGGCGGCGGGCGGGCCAGGCCTGCGGGCCGCGTGTCCCCGCCGAACGCGGGGGTTGGGAGGTGCTGCTGGGGAGGGAGCGGGCGGACGCCCGTGCCCCGGCCACTAGGCGAGGCTCCCGCTCCTTTCCGCACGCCCGCCACGGAACAGTCTCGGGTCCGCGCAAAGTTTGGTGGTCTCCGGCGCCGCCTGGCGGCCCTTCCCCCGCCCCCTCCCCCGCCCGCTGTCTGGATTCCACCCCCGCGGCTTGGCCCTCGGCGTCCTACCCGTCGCTGGGTCGTGTCCCCAATTCCTCCCAGTTCCTCGTACTCTCCTTCCCCACTCCCTTTTTTCTTACCTTTTTCCGGCCTACTTTTCCCGGCCTTCCCTTTCCCCACTCTGTCTTGTCCTTTTGCTTCACTCTTTTCACACGCACGCTTTTTTTTCCTCTTTTCTTTTTTGCCAACCCCAGTCTCCTTATCTATCTATTACCCCAGTTTCCATTGTCTCTCCGCCTTATCCTCTTAGGATTTTACGCCTCTCTGCGTCCAGTGTGTGGAGTTTGCCCTTCATTCGCTGCCCTTTTCCATTCCGTGTCCTGATCTGAACTTCTCACTTTGCCACACTCCCTTCCCCTTATTCCTGTGGGCCTATCCTCTTTCGCTGCCCTCTTCTTTGATAGAGTGGGTGGGGCCTGGAGTCTCCTGTTTACTTCTTTGGGAATAGGTCAATTCTCTACTACTGGGGGGAGTGAGGATAGTTAGGGAGAGATCATGAAGAGATTTATGCAAGACTAAGCATAAAGATGAATTTCCCAACAGTTATTTCCATCTGGAGTTAACAGGATGGCCTGTCATCAGGGCCTTGGCCTACTGTCCAGTAGTTCTTCACCATCTTTGCAGAGGATTTGGGAATATGTTTGTATTCTGAAACCAGTGGAGAGTCTTGAAATGGTATATCTTGGCCTGAGAGCAAGTTTTGATTTAAATTAGTGGTGGAGGAAGTTTTAATGTCTGTCTCATGTTCAGGTTCAGTAAAACCTTTGATCCTCAGTGTCCTCCCTTCTTGTAATGACGCCAAAGATGAGGTGATTCAGTGTGTGGGACTGCCATCGCCACCTTACATTTAGATTTTGAAGTAAGGAGAGCCTTTTCTTTACCTTTTTTCTTTTTTTTTTTTAAGAAATTGCTCTGTTGAGTTGTAGTTTTTCAGAAACCATCTCTTAACCTCTGCACTACTTGATTTTGTTCATTCACTGCACCTGCATTTCCATCTTAGGTACAGGAAGAAGGAATGGAATCGGAAGGAAGAAAATTCATTTCAGAGACAAAATAGCTCCCTTCCTCTGTTATAGCTGTTCCCCTGGCAGTACAAACTTTCTGCTTTCAGTGAGTATTAACTTGGACATACTTAGAATAGAATTTTGTTGCTTTTTTTTGTCGGAGGCCTCTGTTAGGACTTTAAGATGTAGGTTTAGTTTGTTGACATATATTTTTCTACTTCTAAGAGAGGGTCCTAATGTTGATGAAGTTCCTTCCACTTGCTTCTAAAATAATTTAAATATGTAAAGATAATTTATTGTTTATAATCCCATTAGAGTGATGAAAATGGTGGTACAGCATTACACTTGCCCTCTATGTTTCAATACATAAGTCTGGCTCTACCCCCTTCCCCAATTCATTTAAGACAACCAGAGATCATAACTCAAAGGTTAGTGCAGGTCCTATCAAAGTCAGTTATTGGGTCTCTTCCATGCAGTTATAATCTTCAGAGAGTTTTGGAACATTCTGCCCTAAATCTGCTAAGATGATACTATTATCTTGGAAATAAAATGTTAACAAAGTTCTGGAAAATTTTTTACTACTGTTGTGTCCCTTGAGTTTATTAATAACACTTGTAAGAGATTTTTTCAGAGTGTTTCACATCTTCATAGAGCCTTACTAACCCTTTGTGAGGGAGGCAGAGAAGAAATATTTTCATTTTACAAATGGAAGAACTGAGGCCTAGAACAATCTGGCACCTTGCCATAGGTCACATGGTAAAGGGAGGGGATCTGAAAACAAAACTTTTGATTCCTATATTCATTTTTTTCTTTAAGTTAAAATGAAAATGTATAGTCCCGCGCATTTTTCTAAAACTTTTTTAAAAAGTAGTTATATGATTAGACATGTATTTTTCAGAGAAAAATTTCACCCAGCAGGTGTTTTGGGGTATGTGTATGATGTATATGATGAGGTTTCAAAAATATAGAAATGATTATTTGAAATGATTGCCAGAATGTTTGTGGGTTTTTCACCTGTTTTTAGAATAGTTCCATAAGTAGGCTAGAATTATAGTTCAGGTGTAGTTTCACTGCTCGTATAATACAATTATTAAATTGAATTTTAGTTTAACTCTGTCACAAAGGAAACAGTCTGTTTTCTTCTGTATAAAGCTTGAATGGAATGGCTATCTGAACACTAAGAGAAGAAAATTCAGAGACCCCATTTTTCTTTGCCTCTTTCCTACCTCACATCTGTTTTCTTTGTTATAAGGTCATGCCCCATAAAAAACTGAGACTTGTCCTGATAAAGTGAATCTAGATTTTTTTAAATATGGTTATTGTTTGAAAACTAACTACTTTGATGCAGTAGTTCTATTAATACTAAGTATATATATCAAGATTTCTATAATAACAGCATATTCAGCAAATTTAGTTTTTTTAGTGTAACCTTAAAAGAAGACCATGGTAGAATAGAACTGTACAACTCTAAGACAACCCAGTATTCTTTTTGGGGGGAATGAGGGGCCATCCACAATGAAAAGAACAGTGGATTATTTATTAGAAGCCATTGTTTTCCAAAGAGGAAAAGCATTAAAGTCATTAAAATAATAATCCCATGTTGTTAATATGATCTTAAGTAGTTTTTAATAGAATTTTATTACAAAGTCATTTATTTCTCTAGAAATGGTAACTCAGGTATGTTATTTTTGGAAGCAACCCTACATTTATTAGTGGAGGTAATGGTAGTACTGGTAATAGCAGATACTTTAAGTAACTAGATGCTTCTTATGTCTTAGTCATGGAATACTCACAAATAACCATATGTGGTAGCAGGAGCCCAAGTCCACTGAGATGTGACAGCCTGCATGAGTTTGCATAGCCAGTATGTAGCAAGTCAGAGTTGGGATTTCAGCCTAGACTGCAATCCCAAAACCTAGGCAAATTCCTCAGAAGATGGGAGCTGCTCTGGGAAGCTTGTTTTCAGTGGAATTAGGAGCCTTGGAAGAGATCTCTCCCAGCGAAGGAAGAAGGTCCTCTGCCCAGCCAGCTACTTCAGTCAGGGCATCCTCACATTCTCCCTTCAATACCGGTCTCCATACTTTGTTTATAAATATCAGCAGTTTACAAGACATCATTTGTATTAACTCTTGAAATGATGAGTTGCCATCCAAGCACATAATGCTTCAGTGGGTAGTAGCTCTTAAAGTGCTCCATCACTTGAAAGAAAAAAATTTTTCTCAAATGCAATTGAGAAACTAGATATGGCTTATCAAAGGAAAGCCTTGAGCAACCTAAAGTTAAATAGCACCTGAGGCAAAGTTTTAGGACTTACCAGTTAACTGGTGTGTTTTAGCAAAGGAGACAGCTACCAGTGTAAATCAAACCAAGAAGTTAATGAAGGGGATATTTGGCCTAATTTTTTAATGAATTGTCCACATTGGCTATCCATTTTGCTATGAATTAAACCATTCCCAGATTTAGGCTGAACAGAGTTGACATTGATAAGAGTAGATAACGTATAATTTACTTCAGCTTCTGACACTCCAAGATTAGCACCTCACTATGGAACCAAATGTGCAAAGATTAGGTTGTACCGTAAACATTCTTTTTGTAAAAAAAAGAAAAAAAAGCAAACTTAAATGAAATTACTAGGAGATTTGCAGATAAGACTGTTAGTGTGTATATTATGTGCATGGCACCATGTTAGGTGTTGTGAAAGATAAAAACACAAATGTGACCCAATCTCTGAGACTAAAAGTGAGGATGATTTTAGTGCTGGCTAGAATTTAAGTGGCAATGGAACATTGCTCAGCTTATCCCAGAAAGGGAGAAAGAGATGCCTTCTGGCTTTTGTTGAAGACCCTAAGGAATGTTACATGTCAGGTAAAGTGTAATTTTCAACACTAAGAACATACTTTATTTGACACTTGACAGGTTAGGAAGTCTAAAGTAAGAGGTAAAACAGTAATTCCCTTTATTTCCTCCAGCTCTTTGTGGAAGTATGGCTTTGGCTCCATCTGGTGGAAATCCAGTTTTAACTAACTCATCCTCATTGATCTCAAGTAGACAGACAGCAGGAAAATGAGATCACTTCTGCTGGCTCTTAAAGTGGCCTTTGAGTTTAGCTTTGAAAGAGTAACCACCTGAAGGCTTTAGAGGGTCTCGGTGATATCTGTGTCTATAAAACAAGGGTTTTTACACCTGACTTCCAGTTATTTGAGATAAACCAGCTTCACAGTAACCATTCAGTTACTTCTGCTATGATCAGGGTAGTTTTTATGAGGTGTTGGGGGAGGGTGAGAAAAATTCCCACACCATTTTAGAAAACATGTTGAGAGTATCATTAGGAATATTTGTTTTTCATTGGTGAGTCTTGTATTGAAATGCTGTTATCCTGGGGTGTCTTACACTGCACTCTGAGCCAAGCTATGGGAGAGACAAGTGTCTCTGGCCATTGTAAGACAGTCCTGGAAGCTGAGTCTGAGACCATCTCTGTGAGATGCCTGCTTTATTCTAGTAGGGTTAGAAGAGTCTCTAACCTAAAAGTATTGATGAAAGTGGTAGATAGTGGTTGATGTTGTAAATAAAAAGTATTTACTACCAGCCTCATGGTTTACTTTACATTCTTTACTGTTGTTCACTTCATATTTGCTTTATGCTGACAGATGAGTAAAATATTGGCCCCTCCGAAATAATTCAGTGGAGGAGGGTAGATGGAGTGAGTAGGTAGGCTAGAGATGAAATAAGATTGGCTGTATGTTGAAAATTGTTAAGCTGGGTATTGGGTTCATTATACTATTTCATTTTGTTTATGTTTGAAATTTTCCATCGATTTAAATTCATAGAACACATTTTTAAATAAGTGCCTTCTAATATTTTTGGTGCAGGAAGTCTCTAACTCTGCTTTTGGTCACTAATTGAGAGTATTAATTGAATTGTTTGCTTGGGGTGGCCTCCCAAGAAATGCTTGGGCCTAAGGAGCCACAAGATTTGGTTTGGTTCTGTTGATTTCAAATCATAGTTTGGAAGGCTAGGGGGAATTGTTAAATGTAATCAGTTGTGATCATCCTACTGCAGATCAGCGATTGTACAAGGTGTGAAGGCAGAATATGCAGACTTCACTTCTGCCTTGGCATGGTTTGAAAAACCCTACTAATTGTTTCCCTGACCAGTAGTTAATAACATTTGCTAAGGAACACCTGAATTACCACCATCATAACATTTAGCTTTCCTTCAGGTATACTTTAGTGTAATGAGAATGAGAAAAGATTTTTCTTCTTTAACCTTTGTATTTCATCCCCTCTCCTTGTTTCTTTGAATTTTGGGGCTCTCCAGAGGCAGTGATTCTGGGTCCTAGAGAGAGTTCTGCTGCTTCATTCAACATGTGTCCTAAACCCCCTGCCCACAGTTAGGTACAAGATAGAAAGTCAAAAGCTCAGGGGCCAGTGACATCCATTGTGAACTAAAATGATAATGTCCAGGTTACTGGTAATTGTTACAGCGATGCCTGAGATACTGGCTTTGGACTTAGGTTTTGATTTTTTTTTTCTCTGCTCCATTTTTGTTGGCAAGATTCTGTAAACTATTAGGCTTGTTCTTAGTACACCCTTGAATGTAATTTGTTTTTCATCATGCACTTAGGAAAGGGACTGAATCCAGCAGCTGTTATTGACAGGCCTTACTCTTCTTCGTGGCTTGGTGGGAAAACTCAGTCCTGACTCTGCCACTGAGTGGCAGTCTGACGTTGAGCAGGTTATCTGGCTTATTAATATTAAACCAGAGGTCCTGCCTCTGTAAAATGATGGTAACCTCGTCTGCCTTGCTGAGTGGTTTTAAGGATTCTGTGAAACGCTACTTAGAGAGCGCCTGTTCAGTGCACTGATTGAACAGTGAAGTCTTGGCCCTTGGAGAGTTCCATCCTAATGGGAGCAGTCAAGGCCCAAATATTGAGAGCATCTAAGTAAATTGACACTATGCCAGACACTTTATTAAGCACTTTACATTTATTAAAGTCATTTAATTCCAGCAACCGTATAAGGAAAGTCCTGTAGTTCTTGTGAAGAAACTGAGTCAGAGAGGTAATCCTCAAGCAGTTAGAATTTGAACCGCAGCCATTTGGCTCTGGAGGCAATATTTTCAACCAAGACATTCTGCTCCCTCTCTTAACAGTCTAAACAAGTCACTCACGTACATGCTCAGAAACAATCTAGTCTTTGGATATTTTAATGTATTAAGTGCATAAGTCTTTCTCAAAAAGAAGCCCATGTTTCAAGCGAGACATTGAAGTGTACAAGCTACTATTTCTTGGCTACAGACAACTTTCATCTCACTAAGAATTGCCCCTACATTCAAAAATGTGTATTTTGTTATGGATCAGCATACATCAAGAGGGTAAACAAGTAGTAGTTGAAATTTTTGTATTTCATTCAACTTTTTAAAGGGTTTTAGAATGTACAGCCAAAACACTGTATTGTAGAGCAATACCTAAAAAGGCAGTTATGTGCTATATGTCAAAATCATAGAGAAAATTTTAGGTAGGATAATACATATATAATTGGGGGAGGGAGCTAAAACTAGCCCGCCATGATGAGAAAAACAGTATACTTCTTTGAAGTCAACAGAATTTTACAAACTTTACAATCAGATTTTACAATCAACATTGAAATAACGGATCTAGATGTGATTCTGTTGATATTGACACAGCAGGGAAAAGATTTTGGTAATGTTATAGCTATACATTTTTACCTTAGGCTTTTTAAGAAAAAAATTTAGTAAAGATCCTTCTTCACATCATTGGATATGGGACACTGGTTTCCTGGCCCATCTGATGCCGCATTTTGTTTAGCTGAGTGCCTCTGCTTGTGTCTGCTTTGCTAGGACTGAAATGGCTACCTCACAAAAGGACTGTGAAGCTTGGGTCATTTGTGTGAATAAAGGTTTCTAGTGGGTTGTAGCTTATCTTGAATGAGGTCTTGAAAAGATATATGTGTAGAAATTTGAGTGATTTCAGAGAATCAAAGAAAATGAGTAAGGCACTGGAGAATGAGAGCAGTGAAGGCAGGAAGGTGAGCGCCTTATGTTAGAAGGCGAGCTCTTTGCAGAGTGGCAGCTAACTGCTTTTCATCTTCAGTAAGATCTGGGGCTGAAATTACACAGATAGATTTAGGTTAGCGATGAGGAAAATACTGAAAGTGTTTAACAAGGAAAACGTACCAGTTCTTCTGGGGTCCTTTAAAAATAGGGCAGTCCAGTTTGGAGCCTCTAAAAGGGTAGAGAAAGCAACCTGATGAAGAGTCTGACAGGTCAGGTGGACGCTTCTAGTCAGTCTTGAAATGTCCTCATGAAGCTTTACAACAGCTGCCATTCCAGCCTGTGTTCTGCCCGAGAGTCTTGGGCAAAAGTGAATAGTGTTACCTGCCTCCATCCATGGTGATCATAGCTCTATGGACAATAAATTATTCCCCTTTGGGAAAGGGTTGGGAGTTCCTGCTCTGGAACTCAGGGTCTCTCCTATCCCTGCTGGTCTGTGACCCTTTGTGACCATGCAACCTGGATGACTCTTATCTCTCCGTATAGATTCTTTGGTTTTTGTTTTCTCCTTTTAACCAACCATTTGAATCAATGCTTACCTATTGATTCTCTTTTTGGTTAGGGTTCTGTAGCATTCCAGACCTTGAGCACTGAATCAGGATGGGAAAAAGACGTTGTGTTCCTCCACTCGAGCCCAAGTTGGCAGCAGGCTGTTGTGGGGTCAAGAAGCCCAAGTTATCTGGAAGTGGAACGCACACTCACGGGAACCAGTCCACAACTGTCCCCGGATCTAGTTCAGGACCTCTTCAAAACCACCAGCATGTGGATGGCAGCAGTGGTCGGGAGAATGTGTCGGACTTAACTCTGGGACCTGGAAACTCTCCCATTACACGAATGAATCCCGCATCGGGAGCACTGAGCCCTCTCCCCCGACCCAATGGAACTGCCAACACCACCAAGAATCTGGTGGTGACTGCAGAGATGTGCTGCTACTGCTTCGACGTTCTCTACTGTCACCTCTATGGCTTCCCACAGCCACGACTTCCTAGATTCACCAATGACCCCTAGTGAGTAAATCCTTCAGGACGGGAGAGTGAGAAAGACATGATGGCATCTTTCCATGGTCATTCTCAGAGAGAGTGCTCCTCATAAAAGCTTTAATGTGATTTGGGCAAAAGGTAATGGGAGTAGGGTGATAGAAATGTCCAACAATATCTAGAACGTTCACTGGATTCAGTAATGGAGGGGGGTTAGGTTATGTTTGGAGTAGGTATAGGCCTGTGGTTAATTTTCTAGAAATTAAGAATTTTATCTTCGGCTCTTCTTTTGGTTCATATGGGCATGAATAAGTCATTTAACCTCTGAAGTATGGAGGTCACAACACCATCACCATTGTAGACCCCAATAGTGATGTCCAAGTGAATTGGGAGTTTTGAGGGCTAGGCTGGAGACTAAGAGCTTATTTAGTGGGAGCTGTGATGCTCTTAACCAGGGTGTCTTCACTTTGATCCTCAGCAGACCCTTGGTAATCCCCTAGTAGGGCCACTGGCAGCCCTTTAGATATGTTGGAATCTGCTTTACCGTTTTTAGCTCAAGACTTTGTTGTTTGTCCCAAGCCCTCTCACGTGTCAGTGATATAAACAGGGAACATACATAAAGCATAAAGTGAAGAAACTCATGCCAGTGTTTGCTTCTTTCTCAGAATTGGAAGAAACTCAGAGCTGACTTTAAAGCACACTACTGCTTTTTGATTTTCATTTTTAGGAGATGCTTTTGGAGCACTCATTGACCTAAGATTATGTATTCCCCCAGCTGTTAATGCCACACTGGGGCATCGCATAGCCCCACTGGCCAGGGAATGGAGGGACATGAAGGAGAAGTCTTTGCTCTTGGGAGACTTGTTGCATTGCCATATCACACCCACAAAGCTCAATAGTGTGTGTGGCACACTGGGCAGAAGTAGAGGGGAGGTTACTCCGTGTGATTGTGTCAAGAGGAAATGTAGAGAAATGTGCTAACTCTTCAGGGAAGTGTTGCCATGGGATACAGTGGTTAGAAGAATCCTGACTGAGCAGATGGAGATTCTGAGCCTTGGTCGGAGTGTGTCCCATAAAAGGAGAGGGGCACAGGTTTGGAAGAGTGGGTGGTGGCCACAGTGTTGTCGGGTATGGGCTGTTACATTCAGGGGCTTATATTTCCAATCTGCAGACAGTGGAATTCTTGAAGGGTTTTTAAGTAGGTTTTGAGACAGTAACTTTGGTGCTGTTCAGGTGTTTTGGTGCAAGGAAGTGATACGTGGGAGATCTGCTTTGTAACAATGATCAAAGAATTAAGTACCTTTATCAATTAAGGTGCTTTTTAGAAGTGTTCAGCTCAATAATCAAAGAGATAAAGACATAGGAGTATGGAGGAATCTCAGGAAGAAAAAACAGACTTGTAACCTTAAAAATCTGTCACCATCAATCTGATGTAGCCTGATGAAGCATGATTTTGGCATAGAAACAAAGTGACAGCATCTGCTAATAAGCAGCTCTCTTCAGTAGACATTGTTTTTCTTTTCTGAACATTTATGAGCAGGAGATATTTGTAGTTGCCAGCGGCAGAAATAATTAGGGCAACAATGTGAGGTGGGGAATCCTTGCAGATGAAGAGAAGGGTATACAGGCCCAGTGTGTCTTCACGAAGGATGGAACTGGGGAACTTGGACATTCAAAATAGAATAAAGAAGAGAAAGATATGGAGAAATAAAAGGGAAAAAGTGGACTTCTGGGCAGAGGAAGAGGAATATAGCATATACGTGTGGTGCCCAAGCTTGTCAGTAAGGCACATAGGCAAGGCCACACTGAGAGCCTTTCTTCATGCTACCTTGTTGTAGTATCCTCTCCATTTCCCTCCAGGGACTGCAGCACTCCCAAAAAGGTAGCTGGCGATTCAGAAAATCCTTTTGGGGAATAACAGAAATGAACAGGAAAAAAGCCAAGCTTTAGTTCTTATCCATGGTTGATTTGGGGCTAGAGCGTGTTTTGTGTTTTGCTTTTTAGTCCGCTCTTTGTGACATGGAAGACAGGGCGGGACAAGCGGCTTCGTGGCTGCATTGGGACCTTCTCAGCCATGAATCTTCATTCAGGACTCAGGGAATACACGTTAACCAGGTAATTACACAAGCATAAGATCTATACATAAATTGTCAGTTGAATTTATCTACAAAATTGAAAACAGCTGCCTGACTTTGTTTCTTCTAAGTGATAAATAACGAGTGTTCTCTTTTTGGTGACTGGGAAATGTGGGGGCTTTAATGTGGTGAGTCACTTATTAGTTCAACTATAGACAGTTAATATCAAGTTTTTTAGCACATTAGTATTGACAAATAATAGATGTCCTCTGCATAGCTCAGGAGTCATAAATATTTGGGCACATGATGTTGACTCCCAACTCCAGAGTAGCCTCACTTATGTTTTCTGTCCCCTTCCAGTGCACTTAAGGACAGCCGATTTCCCCCCCTGACCCGAGAGGAGCTGCCTAAACTCTCCTGCTCTGTCTCCCTCCTTACTAACTTTGAGGATGCCAGTGATTACCTGGACTGGGAGGTGAGAACAGCTGCATTTGGAACTCTGCGTCTCTCGTTGCAATTGGGTTCGGGTTAGTACATGGTAATGTATCTCCTTCATTGAGAGGGCATAAGAATGTGAAAGCTGAGTTTGGAAGCAATTGCGGGCAACATAGGTGACAGAAAAGGTGCTTGCAATATTATAAGCAGAAAATTATGAAGGCTTTCTTCTCCCATTTCTTCTCAGTCCACTCTGGTCCACACCCTTCTTTTATGTCCAATAAATAATGGGATAAAGCAGAGTATTCTAGATCCCTCTTGGTAAGCCCTTGAGTAAAAGTTGTTATTTAGAGTCATTTGTGAAGGGTTGTAAACCCAGATCAAAACCCGTGGCATGTTCATTTAATGGAATAGATTAAAGGTGGAATGTTCAGGTTATCAGATGAACTGTTAAAAGAATTTATTTATATAACCTTCATTCTCTCTGAACTGGCGACATAGAATCACACCTTCCCTCAAGCTAAAGTTTCTTTGGCGTCTATACCTAAGAGAGAGTATTAGTCGTGAAAAGCAAAAAGTTCTTTTCTCAGACCTGGGTCAAGATGGTCAGGGTACAAAATCACTTCATATGTGGATGGTTTAAGTTCCCTTAGAATAAGTAAATACCATTTATTTGGTTGTGTTTTTCTGTAGGTAGGGGTCCATGGGATTCGAATTGAATTCATCAATGAAAAAGGCGTCAAACGTACAGCCACATATTTACCTGAGGTTGCTAAGGAACAAGGTGAGTTTGACAAATGGAATTGTAGTGAACTATACTGTTCACAGTGTTGCCAATTAAAGAAAGAAAAAGGAGTGTATTGTCTTTCAGCCCAATGGCAACTAAGAATGAGTTCCTTTCTTCCTTTTAATACCTATCAGATTCTTAGTCAATGATAAATAAACTTCCCCAAAAGATGCAGAAGCTGGGAAAAGAAAAGGATTAAAGATTTCTCTTACCTGCTTGTTTCACTTACTTTCAGTGAATAGTTTTATTTCCTGGCCCCCAAAACTACAGTGATAATTGTAGCAAAATTCCACTAATTTGCTTGACAATATAATGGAGTTCATTATAAAGGAAAGTTGCCCATATCAATGGGTTTTGAACTTTTGGTCATGAATTATTAGTGTTATACTTGGGAAAAGGCGAAACATAATTTCTCCTGTTTTTAAAAGGACTCTGTAGTTACTAAGTTCTTAGAATGCTACGTTAAAGGTAAGAAATGGGTCAGGCAGATTTTCTCTTTAAAAGAATATTTAAAAGAATATCTTTAAATATTGTTTGTGCATTTAACCCAATTTTTTTCTTGGAATTAGTCTGTTTTTAAAATTAACATGTGGAACACACAGTATTTTGGGGGTGTGAACTTAGAATAGAGAGTAAAGTTCAGTTCAATATGTCAGTGAACTAATTATGTGGAGAGCGCAGTTTCCTTAATGATTTCCATCGTGGTTGTGCTTAAACTTTTTCAAAAGCAGTGTGGATGTAACATAAGGAAGCCTTTTATCCATCTCTTTGAGCATATAAAGGTAATATTTCTATGCAGGATGGCACACCATAAGTATTTCCTAATACTGAGATGTGACGATAACTTAGGTAATCAGATTACCTAAGTTTTTGCTATTTGAAAATTGCTTAGGAGAATTTAAATTTGGCACATATTGTAGTAATTTAGGGGCTTTTCTTTGGTTTTCAATATGATATTAGGTTTTACCTGTTAAAATGCAAAAACAGCAGAACTGTATGTGTGAACAACTTTCCCATCCTTCCTAAAGAAATAGCTTCCTTCTCTACTATTATTTCTCTATAATAGGACACAGGACTCCTAAGAATGCAAGATGTAGAATTTGAATTTTCTCTTCCCACAGACCAGACCTGGTTACCAGCACTAGGCCAATATGCCAGTCTAAGTTGGGACCATGCTTGTTCTAGATTCTTATACTGGGATCACATCTGATAGGAAAGATGCAGAAGCAGGGGTGCCCAGGGACACAACCATTATGGTGTGTCAGGCCATAATCTCATGTCTTCAAGGTTTTCTTTGGACTGTCAATAAGGCTGACAGCTCAGCACCCAGGGCTGCTTCTGCCCCTCCTTGACAGATTCAGCCACTTTCCTCACCATGGTAGAGCGCGTCCCACTGTGTCATTGTACACTGACCTCGGTGTGCCTCTCTTCTCCTCAGACTGGGATCAGATCCAGACAATAGACTCCTTGCTCAGAAAAGGTGGCTTTAAGGCTCCGATTACCAGTGAATTCAGAAAAACGATCAAACTCACTAGGTAAGCCACTGTCTCATTTTCCTTGTCATTTTAATTTAGTTGGGGTTGGATGGAGGATACTTTAAATGCAAAGGGGAAAAAAAAAAATTACTGCCGTTTCCAAACCACAGAAGTATGGTGAGGTCGAGTCTCTGAGGAGACAGTGGCAGCAAAGGCAAAGACTCCTCAGCATCCTGAGTGTCTTAGCAGCTGAGCTGATAGCAGAGTAGGAGCTGGGCTTAGGCCACTGAGCAAGTCATGGGTGTCTGTGCTAGACTTGCTTGTTGGGAAGCTAAGGGGCATGACTGAAGTCAGCGAAGAAGGCGCTCAGTGCAGAAGGTCAGAGTCAGTTGAAGCTACATGCCATCAGGTGGCAGAGATACAGGTGGCATATTAAAGAATAGTTAGAAAATGCTTTTTAAAGAGTTACAAGGTAATACCTCTGCCTGTTTGGGGTGAATGCTTTGGGGAGGTTGCCTAGTGTGGTAGAATGCACATGAATTTAGGATCTGAAACCCAGCTCCACCACCTAGCTGTGTGACCTGGATCAGTTATTCTGCCTCTCTGAGTAGAAAAAAATTTTTCCTGTCTGTAAGAAATGAATGATAATGCCTTGGGATTTTTGTAGGATGTGGCATGTTCATGTATAAGGAATTTCTAGACCAGGTCAGGCAATATTTTAGGTGGTTGGTAGATGTCAGTTCTCTTCCCATCCCTACTGAAATCAGAAACACTGAGAGGTTTAGCTTCTGTGGGCTTTTGTGGGCCTCTGGCTCCCTCATCTGTAAAATGCTGAATAATCATATAGTAACCTCACAGGTTTATTTGGAAGGTAACCCAGTGTTTTTGAAATGCTTTGGATTCCAAAAAAAAAAAAAAAAAAAAAAATCTTCAAATACAAAGCATTATTATTATTATTATTATTATAATTTATTTGAACAGCCATTTCCCTGTCAAAATTCAGGAATAATCACCTTGCAGTGGAGGAGTGATTACAATGGGAAAGAGATGGCTCTGGGTAAGGATTGTCACACCCAGCTCCTGTGGTCTGTAGTAGGCTCCATAGGTTTGTAACACCACATGCTTCGCATCGACTCATGGCTCTTTCCAGAGCAAAGCCAAAGTGCTATGAATTCTGTTTCGATGACCCTGTGATACGATATGGCATATTCATTCAGGAATTAAGACCCATCCTATATAGTTCCAGGATCCTTTAACCTGCTTCATGAGAATTTGAGCCAGAATTAGGTATCTGTGCCCTTTTGGTTATAATAACTTGTTTATAGCTTTTTGCAAATTGAGGTTGCATTGCATTTCTGTCAATTTATCGCATTTTAACCTGAAAGTAGATACGCAGTTTACCCTGGACATTGGTGCAGTCATCTTCCGATCTGCTACCCATGTAATTTGACCTTGAAATTCTTCATCCAGACCCCAGTAGCAGATGGCTTAAGAGCAGCCTGATGATAAGCATATGTAGTGTTTAAAGGTGGGATGTGCAGAAAATACATTCTCAGGGGTGATTGTGATTGTGCTTTTTCATCTTGTTCATTTGTAATAACGACATTGTTTTCTTGTCCTGTCTTTCATTTGCTGTAAGTAAGGTTGTTCTTGGTCCTCCATTTTATTCTTTCAAAAGTGTGGAATAAGCTTTTGGTTTTCTCTGCTGAGTGACTACTAAATGAAGTGTTTGAGGTTTCTCATACTCTTCACTGTTTTCTTACACAGGTACCGAAGTGAGAAGGTGACAATCAGTTATGCAGAATATATTGCTTCTCGACAACACTGTTTCCAGAATGGCACTCTTCATGCCCCGCCCCTCTACAATCATTACTCCTGACACACGGCTGCATGACCAGTCCCACCCCCCTGTGGCCACCAATGGCTATGACATCATTGGAGCAGATGCCTCCTCTTCCTGGTCCAGTTACTTCTATTACTGCACCATTTTATGATGCTAGCTTCCGTTGCCAAGTCTGCCTCCAGCTGACTTGAGGGGTGGGGGGGGCACGGGGTTATACTGAATGAAACTGAACTTGAGGTGCCCAAGCCTTATCTCAGCCTTTCCTCGTCATGGGGTTCCGTTGGATTGGGGCTCCTCCATGACTGGTGAGAATTACCATGTGAGTGCAGAAGACCCTTGGCATGCAGGTGTCACTGGCGATTTGCTGCCTGTGTGTTGGCCACACAGTGGAAGCTGGAATTGATGATTCCTGAAGGCTTACCCCACACACACCTCTACAGCCTCCCCAGATCAAGTAGGTGTATTCCCCTGGCAGTCTGGGCAACGGAGACCAACAAGAAACATTTTTAGGTTGTTTTAAATTCCGTTTTTTAAACTTCCAGTTTATTGCATACCAAGAATTGATTACAACCTCCATGTTTCATAAGTGGACGCCATGTTAGGGTTGAACATGGGCACCGTGAGTCCTCTGAGGCTCCTGGACAGAGACCCACATCAAGACCGAAAGCCCTTTGGATGGCGTTGCAGATCTCATTGCTCAATTAGCGTTGAAGGTTTTAATTCTCATTTCACTGTCAGTTGGATTTTTTGGCACTCTTCTTACATTGAGTCTCCTGGTATTGAACAGAGCTCTGTGGTGTAACCTGCTGAGGAATGAACTGGGATGCCCGCAGGAGGTCCTGATGCCATCACTGCATGCAGTGTGAAAGGAGAGACCTCTTCCTTACCACCCGGCTACCTCACTCCTCTACTGGTAGCAGTGCCTATAGCTGGATCTGGGATCTCAGAAGACATAGATGTTCACACAAGCACCTGGGCTGGGCTTTAAAAAGACATTGTCATAGAGAATTCAGGGTCTTCAAGCTGTTTTTCTTTTCAGGCAAACATCCTAAGGGACCTTTAAGCAGAGGAGTTTCTCTAGTTTGCCTATACAGTGGGAAAACAGTTGATGATTCAGTCCTTTACAGGACTTTAGAACAAAGCGGTATAAGTAATCAAGATGAATTTTTATCTTGCCTAATATGCTGGGACTCTTCACCCCACCAGGGCAAAGTTCCAAATAGCTCATGTTATTCTAGGTCATTCAGACTTTCATGTGGCATATTTCCCCTTCTCGTTGTCGCTGACTGCAAACGGCTGTCAGCAAGTGTCTCCTCCCTCTTGCCTTTTCTTCACTCATTTGGTGGCAAAGTTCATAACAGTTGGGGACTTGGAAGATGCTTTGGAAACACTGTCACAGAGGCACTGCTGAAAGTATTAACAGGAAGAGGTGGCCAGTTGGAAGAAAAGATCATAAGGGTGATACATTGGTTTTCAACAACATGCTTAGAGAACTCAGAGTGGATTGGGTGTCAGTCTGGTGAACGCTATGTTTTGATTTATTTTTAAAAGTTTATGTGGTGATAGTGTGGCTTTCTGGAGTGGGCAAATATTCAAGTCAAAAGATCTTTTGAGTTTTCTGCCAAGAATGGAGGAGGGCGAAGCAGAGACACAGTCTAAGAAATGGCACATGTGCTGTCATAGGCACTGCTGTATTGTTTCTTGGAAGAGATGGCGAAGGGTGAGCAGATTTGCTTGGTACCATCCTCTGTTCGTGAGGATGTGGAATGTGGAAGGGAAATACAGGGCTGACATTCAGATGCCCAGGCCAGGCTGCATCACTTCATCTTACTTTGTGCTGCATTCTTGCATCCTGCCACTTTTCCCTTACAAAGTTAACAAGGAAAGCTATTGAAGATGAAGGGATTATTTCATGATTTCCTGCTGCTGAGAATAATGTCTTGTAACAAACGTGACAACAGTTACCCTTAGGTGCCATGGATTGATGTCAGGGTGGTTAGCTCTGGAAAACCACCCACCTTTAATTTGTACAACAGTGTTGATACATAGGGCTACACTCATTACTGTTCAAGTGTTCTATGTTAAAAGTTGTGTTTAACTTCTAAAGATTAAAAACAGCAAAAAAAATGGTGCTAAACTTTCACCCCTGAGCACGCTCAGTGAGACTGGTCATGCAAGCATTTACAGTGCCATGCTCTTCAAGGCTATTTTTTCTTGTAGAAATGTTGCCCTGTTTGTCTTCCCCAATGTATAGTATGTTTTTTATTTTATTTTATTGAGGGTGGGATAGGATACCTGCCATTTAATAAAATGAACAGGAAAATTAAAACCCACAAAATGGGGGGAAATACTCAGTGCACAAGAATCGGGCTGGTTGAGCTCGGTACCACACTGAATGGGCTCTGGTTTTGGAGTGAAGAAGCCTTACTCCCTGCACATTCCCTCATGCTCCCATATAAGTCCAGCAGTGGAGATGTTCATGGTCCTTTTGTCACGGGGACTCAGGAATCAACCAAGGAAAGTTATTTGTCATGGAAGAAGTGGCGCCGTTAGTGTCCATCCTAAATGAGTCTAGTCAGGAAGTAGAGTGTAAAGTCATGGTCACCTCGTGAAGATGGCTCTCAGGAAAAATACTATCTGGGTCATGCGTGTGACAGCTTCGCCTAAGGAGATGACGGCTCCAAACTGGAACTGAACTTCTTTCCACACACTTGACCAATGCAGTGATGAGGGTGGTCAGTAAATCTGTGAGTGGCAGGTTTAAAGAGAGGGAATGTTTTCTGCTTGGTGTTCTTTGTCTTGGGGCTGCTCAAGCTGAACAGTAGGTGACCACTGTTTTCAAGGGGCCAGCCCAATATGGCTGGTTTGGTTCAGAGTTCGTTTCATCCCTAGCTGTGAGTGCCTTTTGGTCTGGAAAGTTGGCTTGTCTCATAATTACCACAGCTAGGACATTCTCTGTAATTATGAATTGTCCTTGTTTTACATTAACTAAAAGAGAATGTCTTTGATCACTAGAATTTGTTGGTATAGGATTGTTTCCACTGTGAGGTTCTTAAACTTTTTCACTTCATAATATTAAAGCAACTCATGTTAGAGACCCTTTCAACATGAAAGGTTTATAGTTAAGACATAACGTATATTTTATTGTTCATAATAAAAATCATCTATACAAAAGTCCCAGGTGTTAATTTTAATACTTGCACAAGTTCTGTTTTCCATGATGTGTTAATACCTACAATTTCACTAACTGTTGGTGTTATTTTTCTATTGAGATTCTGGAGCCTAAAGAACTTGTGTTTTTGTTCGTTTCTTTCTTTTATTCTTCCCTGAAGCAAGAGACTTTGTATGGCCTTCAGTGCAAAGACTTCAGACCAATTCTTCATATTACACTTGGTTGCCTCTTGGCTATATAACTTCTGAGTGCAAATCATTGAACTCTTTAACGAAGTATTGTAGAGAATAAATCATAATGGGTAAACAATGTTCTTTGTCTTGCCTTTTTTTTTTTTTTAATGTTATCGGTCATCTTATTTTTGAAGACAGCCTGCCGGACTCTTTGGTCAGCCTGCATATTTTATGTGGTGGTCATGATCTCCAATAACTTTGCACATGTTTATTTGTAGTTGGTAGCAATGCCACTGGTTTTTAGAGCCAAATTTCCTGAACCAGCTTCATGAACCCTTTAAAATTTGGACTCTTCTAGGAAGAAGGTTCATAGATCTCAAGCTTTTCCAATGAAATTGGTCTTACCCAAAAGCTAAAAACTAAAGAGGAGAAATGCTCAAATTTAAGATATTTTATGGCATTAATACAACCAGGCAAAGACCCTGGGACATCGGTGTGTTCTGACCTCAAGGGAAACGTTTATTGCTTTTGGGTGGCCCAGAAAGGATGAGATGTGTTTGAAGAAAATGACGAGCAGTTTTTTAAACACAAACATATTCTGGGATTGTCTTCAGAATGTACTCTCTTAAGATACCTAGTTTTGAGGCCCTTACACTTAGCAGAACTCAAGCATGTGGCCACAGATATACATGGCTTTCAGGGCTAGATGATGATTTTGGAAATTAACTATAAAAACTGGTTAAATATACACTTTGGTGGTAATGGATGTGTAAATTTTCTTAAAGAAATTAAGGTTCTAGAGTTTACTATCCCATGTTACCTGGTAATATCATCTGTTAGCATCAAATTAATATCACTGTTGGTGTGTGGGGGGGTAGTGGTGATACACTGTAACCAAATTTGCCATATTAACCATCCTTAAATTTGAATTAAGCCATCAGGATAGAGATCAGTGATGCTAATTCCCGTGGGAGTGGGGGTGAAGAGGATGCTAGAAAGCTGCTTCCAGATCAATCTGGATTGAGTATCTGGCTGTGAAATACTATTCACTGAGCTGGTTGAAGGACTTGACTAAACCAATACTGTACAAAGAATCCACAGTAGCCTCCTAAAGAAGGTAAAGCAAGTCCTATCTTTTCTGAGTCCTTATTCTAAAATGAAGCTCTGACAAGGATTCCAATGGTCCTTCTCTTCCTGCTGCTTATTTGATCTATTTATATGTGGATTCTGTGTCCTACAGCAAAGTGAAAAACAAGTGACCCCTCCAATTTCAAAATTTAGCTATTGATGGTGGGCAGGGGGATATCAATTGAGGGAGGTCTCAAGCTCACCAAATCAGTCACTCAAGTTCCTGTTGCCAGTCAAAGCCCCAACAACACTCTACCCCCAGTATGGCCATTCTGGTCCACAACCAAAGAAGTAATCCAAGGTGCTGACATTTGAACCTTCATAGGCTGGTAGTCTGATAGACTAGAGCTTAAAATCTTGGTCCTGCCACTTACAAGTCAGATAGGTAGTTATTACTCTGAGCTGAATTTCCTGCTTTGTGACAAAGCTGAATCTCCAAGGCAGCATGTTGAAAATGCTTTGCTCAGGCCCCAGCACATGCTGCAATGGCTGGATGGCTGTGACTATCTAGACTGTCATCAAGTGCTAGATGTAGATAGGAACAACTGGGCCAGTGTGAACCCTCCAGAACCCTAAGCTACTCTGGGCACAGAAAGGAGGTGGCATAATTGGTGTGCTCAGCCCCTCAAGTCAGGACAGGTTTCCTAAAAGATTTACGTGCTGAAGTAAGCCCAGCTTGACCTCAAGAAAGGTTTCTCAGGTAGAGTCAAACTAGAGTAACAGCACAGCACAACAGGGTGGATGAGCCCTCTCATGGCTCACTGCATTATCACATTAGCATAAGCAGACAAGACTTAAAATCCAAGTCCAGGACTCCCAGGACAGCCTCCTGAAGGCTTTTGTACTCAAAGTTCGCTCGCTCGCGCTCTCTCTCTCTCTCTCTCTCTCTCTCTCTCTCTCTCTCTCTCTCTCTCTCTCTCTCACACACACACACACACACACACACACACACCCTATATACCCTATTCCTTTGTATCTCTAGAGACTATTAACAGGAAAAGGGAGAGGGTTACATATTTATCCCTTTGGTTTTGTAGCACTTACCAGCAGATTCTAGCAGCAGGTGCCAAAGACTTTTAATTTGGAAGAATAGCTTAAATTGAAGATTCTGTACATTAACCTTGAGTATATGGAAAACTGAGAAACATGTCATCATTCTATTTTAGAGGCAAGACACCTGGGTCCAGGTAGAAAACGAGTGATTTAGCCCAGTAGGGATTCTTTGAGAAGCACTCTAAAAGATTATAAAGGGTAGAAATTCTTTTGACTAAAAAATAATATAGCAACATTAATGAAAAATATAGCAAATATTCTGTGTTTGTATGAGGTATACTTAATTACTGTGACATTTAAGGAAGTTGAAATATGAATTTACCTTAAAGAGTGAATATTCTCCCTATGTACCCGACAATTTTGTTTGTTACCCCTCTCCCTTCTCTGACTACATGTGAAGGAGCAGATTCCATGCTAGCCCCTGCGCCCCAGAACCTCTTGTGACTCACCACCAACCAGAAGTGATCTCTTTCTATATTTTTCTATAGCACTTTCTTTGGACTATCTCATACCACTTGCCATTTCTGTTTTTTATTATGGAAAATAAATCTAGATCTTGCATCAACTACTTTTGGTGAGCTCCCAGTCTGGACAGGTCAATGACTGACTTTTTAATCCCAGAGCATTACACGTAAGTGTTTACATTGGTTTCCTGAATGAAAACGTGGACAAACCAACCTGTGAAATATCACTGCATGTATTATTTGTTATTCTTTGTTCTCTATTCACCTATTGTCTTGTCTACTGTTGTGTGTGCAGGAGATACTAAGTGTTAGATATCCAGCTAGCCCTTGGGCCAGCACATGGTAAGGTCTAGTAAGTAGTAGGTGCTCTTTAAAGGCCTGTTAGATAGATAGATGGAAGAAAGAGGTCTACAGTGAGTTCCAGGGCCATTTCCCACACCCAGATTCCTTCCTTATCAGTACATCTGTCCATAGTTCTAATGAACTGTGTAAGAAAGCACTTTGAAACAGTAATAAGCTCTTCCAGTACTATATAACGTACTATTATTTTACCTGTGGACCAAACAAAGGCCACATACTAAACCTGACAAGCTCAAGAGAGGCCGGCATGTGAGCCTTACAAACCCAAGAGACCAAAAGTAACCACACAGGATGGTCTAAACAAAACTTCCTAACTCAAATAGGTCATGGTGGGTAGTCACATCCTATGCCTATAGCTTAACAAAGGTCAGTCTTTACTTTTGAAATTGTCCATTGTCTTTGCACATCTTAGATAACATACCTTTGAAATATCAGAGTAATTTTCTTTTTCCAGACCCCTCAAAGGCACAACCAAGGGCACCAGAGCATGAAACCACATTGTTACCACATGGTATGCCCACATGCCATATGTACTGTAAATGTTCACTATCCCAAACCAAGTAATATAAAAGAAGTACGCTTCTGTTTTGCTTGTTATTCAATCCCAGAGACTTCCCCACTTTGCTTTCTCCCACCCTCTTAATCTACCACCAATGGATTTCATGTAACCCTCCTTATGTCTCTTCTTTTGATTCTAATGTATTAAATAAGCTGTAAAACTGCCATTCTCTGGAGCATTTTCTCAACTTGTTGAGAGTTTCCTTTCTGGAAATTGTTTGGCTCAAATAAACTTTTTTTAATATGAGCACCTGAACCCATTATACAGTACAATTTGTACATGAGATAAAGTGGCAGATGCTAGCAGATTACATTGGCATTCCTTTAGAGAAGATAATTGCTCAACAGGAGTCGATCTGAATCAATTAATCAATCCAAATCAATTAATTGAGCCACAGCTCAGCTGTAATGCTGTGACATTCCGACACCAGGAAAAAGGAACTGCTTGGGCATTCTGTGCTATATCTTTGCCCACACAGTTTTACATTTCTAAGTTTATCATGGTCATTAGGTTCTTGACAGTAATCTTAGCCAACACCCTTGGCCTCCCACAATGGATTTGAGAAAAGTTGGCTCTCTTCCTCTCATTTTTGTCTGCTAGAGTGGGTGTAGTGAAATTAAAAATACATGTATTTCTGTGATATGAAATTAACTGAATAAGAGTACAGTAATTCATGAAAAATATAAAATCTACTTCTGGTGTGATTATGACCTTGGGGAATTAGGATATATTAATTAACTATGGAAGCAGTCTTAAGGGTCTCAGAAAAATGGGATTTGATAATGTATATAGGAATAAAGAAAATATTTTAGAGATGATGGCAGGGATTACAGTAAAGGGTGTAGACCTGAGTCTTCATAAATCAATGTGTCTACCCACTAAGCTGTACACCTGAAACTAATATAAAATTTAAAAAATAAGTGAAAAGAAGACACTGGATCTGAAATAACATAAAAGAGAAGAAAAATCCATTGAACTAGAGATCAAATAAACTTTTATAAGACTTTTTCTTAGGTTGAATGTTTTTTCGTCAGCATACTCAATACATTTCCTCTGGAAATACACAAAGCAAATTAATTCTGTAAAAATTATATTTCTAAAAGGAATACAAGGTACATATTCTTGTCTGATAATATCTTAACTCATTTTTTAACGTGATACTGAAACATTGTTCCCTACTGAGCTAAGCAGTACACTATGATTATTTACTTTATAACCATCTGCTTTCCCTGAAATTAAAAATAGCATCAGTTTTTCTTTTTAGGCCAGGCAATCCTTGGTTGGTCTCACAGACTGCAAGGACCTTGTCAGTTTATAATCCCTTATGTTTTATTTTTAACGCCTACAGGACCAGGTCTTCCTAGGTCATCACCCATCCAAGTACTAAGCAGGCCCGACCCTGCTTAGCTTCACGAGATCAAACAGGATCCGGCTTGTTGAGAGTGGCATGGCCTTAGACGCATCAGTTTGTTTTTTCATTGGCTTACTTTTCTATGTATGACCCAAATGTTCCAACAGATGTGTTAAAGGCCTCCCAACATCACTGTCGACGTGCTCAGTAGGTTCAGAATAATACACTACAAATCAATCAAAAATTTTACATGCTTAAGGCATTGGAAGAAATTCCACTGTTTTCGGAGTTACCTACCCATCAAGGTGAGATCCCTGGTTTCCGTATCTCACCTAGTTCTTTCCTCCACCATAGGTTCAGGTGTCCTCACCCACACTTCACAGGTGAGGAGGCTGAGGCTCAGAAAAGCCAAGTGACTGGCCCCAGGACTCGTGGCACAGGGAGTAGTGGGGGAGAGACCACGGTTTGCCCCCAGCTGGTCGCACCCTTCTCAGCCCACTACCACTCTAGGCCCCGCCCACTCCACCTAGGTCCCGCCCACCCCGACGCTGAGCCCTTTCGCGAGCACCAGCCGCGGCCTCGCGCTTCCGCTTCCGCTTCCGCTTCCGGCGTCTGGATGGCCGCGCGGCTCCCTCCGATGGCGGCAGGCGGCAGCGACCTGCGGGCTGGCGACGTAGAGGAGGACGCCTCACAGCTCATCTTTCCCAAAGGTGGGGTCTGGGGCTGCCCGACGGTGCCGCCGTTTTGCGTAGTCACCCCAGGCCCGGCGTCGCAGCGCGCCTTGCTCAAGGCCCGGCCGGCCCTCGGCGCCACGGGGACCAGGGAGGAGGGCCCTGCAGACCTGGGAGGGCCCGGGCCGGCTCGTGGCGCGGAAAACGGTGCTTGGCTCTGTCTCCCTGCTCCAGCAGTTGATTTTCTCTGAGAGACTGCGAAGGGCAGGAGAGATGTGTCAGAGATAAGCAAAGCCGCCACTAAATTGGTCAGGACAGATTCTTAAGAAGTAAAATACTGATATAATAGGGAAAGGCGTTCAGCGTGGACTGGACTCAGCTTCCATTTGTATCAAAGTGGCTGGGCGTTTTAAAGGAATAGGGAGGGGTGGTGAGCGGGCCTTAGAAGGACGTGAAGAATTACAGTAAGTGGGATGGTGGGTAGGTCCATTCGAAGCCCATTTGGGTGTGTCGCCTGGGGCTTGTGGAAGTTAGGTTCCTGCCCTCCCTCAGCCCGCCCTCAGTTGACTGGAACGAACTGTAAAGTCTTTTGGCAGCTTTCACTTTTCACAGGCAGGCGCTTCCAAAGAGCTGGGGCCATGCGAGGAATGCAGTCTTAAGCTGTGAGAAACCATGTTGGTGTTTTATTCAAGCCTTGATGGGCCACATTTGAGGCCTAATCGAGAAGGGAGCTCAGAGGAGCCTGGCAAGCGTTTGCTTAAGGAGAGAATCTTTGTCAGGTGCCAGCAACTAAAACACATTTTCTGTCAGGGAACTTCCTCTGTGCAGTGTGATGTCCTTTATTTGTCATTTATAAACTCAAAATAAGCAGAAAGTTTAAGATCTTAAAATACCGTCTCTTAGAAGTACTGAAAAACAAAGTAAATGGAAACCTTAACGATACCCTCCTGTTTTAAAAATTATATCCACAATAAAGAGTGAAACTTCACACCCTTGCACCCAGTGGAAACTACTGTAAAGAGTAATGCCTATCCTTCCAAACTAATTTTATACTTATTCATATATACACATATACACATATACTTTTTCTTTGCAAAAATGGGATTGTGCTATAGAAATCACACAGCTTTTAAAAATTCTGACGGCATATTATAGAAATGTTCTATTTTAAAGGGCTAGATAGTACTTAATGGTTGTACCATAATACAGTTTATATATTGATAGACATATAGGTTACTTCCAGTTTTTTATTTCCTAGACTCATGCAAATATTTCACTGGATGGCTTTACAGAAGTTTTTGGCATAATGGAAATATACATTTGTTTCTTTTTTAAGGTGTAATAACTAAGAAGGAGATTTTTTTTTTTAATTTTATGATGAATTGAGTTCGCGTTTTTGTATTTGGGTTTTGTCCAGGCACTACTTTTTATCTAGTTTTTTTTTTTTTTTACACTCCGAAAATACTTGTTTTGATAAAATCAGGTAACATCTGGTCCTCATGAAAATTTGAGTCAGGTATAATTAGACCTTAGATCCTATCAATTGATAGTGTGTCAGAGTTCTGAACGTCTATTATCTTTAACTTCTCAGCTAATGTAGGCTGGGAAGTTAAAGATAATAAATGTTCATAACACATAAAGTATTATGTATTTTAGAATATATGTATATCTATAGAAACAACAGTAAATACTTAAAAGATATGAAAAGCCTTCTCTGTAGGATGGAAAGTAAACAAACATTAATTGCAGGACTGAAAGAATGGAGACCACTGAAAGCTTTTGAGTACTTTTAGTGGTAATTTTCACAAGCATATTTGCTCACATCGTCTTCATCTCTGTGTTATAATCAATGGCAACTCTTGAAATTAGAAAGTTAGATTTTTTTTTTCTAAAAAGGGTTATATAGTCCCAGTCATTCCTTTCCACAACTAAAGAAATCCCCTAAATCATTTTGTACTAGAGAGAAAAACGTACAGTATAAGAAGACTACCTGAAATTGTCACTCATCATAAAACACCTACTAATGGTTGCAATTAAGAATCCTCAAGGAAATTCCTTGATAAAGTACTGGTCAAAGAATTGTTTTCCTTCTTACAGGAACAGGGATTAGTAAATTGTGGTAGTTGCTCTCAAAATACCTGCACAGAGGGAGAATAACCTGTAGATCCCCTAATCTATTTCCTTTTATTTTCTAAATAAATTATGTTGTATATGTGAGAGAGAGAGCGACTTAAAAAAGGTTGTGATTAGCCATGAGAAGAGTTCTTGGGTCCTTCTTCTCCATGGTTATTAAAAAAAAAAAAAAAAAGTATTTGGAGTACCTCTTCTCTCCCCATCAATTGATTCCAAATCCTGGAAATGCCTCCCCAGAGCTCTGTGGTAGGTTGCAGGCACCACTCTCCTAGGTTCTCCAAGTCACAGTTTGGCTGCTTTAACTGTTCATTGGTTGAAGAGTGAGGGTGATGTGTAAATAGTGCTTGGGCATTGCCCTCATTGGGGAATAGAGATGGGTGACTAGTCTCCTTGTGTCCTGAGTTCCATCCTATTATATTTCACAGGTAAATTTGTTTAGTACAGAATGGGAGGCATCTCTAACTTTTGGCAATTTTCTGGAAGCCTTAAAATCAACTGTAACAAACTTGGAGGTGAACGTTATTAGTAACACTTGTTTAGCCTCTTAATTTCCATTTTCTAAGGCTATATTAATGATGCAGCCTCAGAAGCTGAGACTGACCCACTCTTTAGCTGTTGTTGCCTCCCCTGCCCCTATGTCGCTTGTTGCTCTCAATTCAGATAGTTGGGGTTATACATCTGATATTTAATGCTTTCTCCACTCTTTGCTCTGAGGCAGTAGTTTCTTTACCTGTATACTACTTTAGAGTTTTGGTTGGAATTAACTTTGAGGTTCATCTTGTTCAAATTGCACTGACCTCAGGTAGAAAATAGCTTTTGGTTGCCTGTTTTATTCAGTAGCAGTAAGAACCTTTCAAATAAAAAGTTTCCTCCTGACACTCCACACACAAACACAAACACACACACACACACACACACACACACACACACACACACACACATTGTTGTAAAAGGAGAGTGAAGCTCTTGCCACCTGGCCTAAGAAATGTAAACACAATAGTAAACACAAATGTAAATGCCAAATTGCCAATAATTTTGTTTTTTTCTCACTGTTGCCTCTCTTCATCAATCTGGAATTAAACATGAATTCATGTTTATGAATGGTTTTTCTACTCTGAGGGAACTCACTTATATGGGAAAGGCAGATTAAAACCAGCTCTAATACTTAGTATAAGTATTAGGAACATAGGCTCCTATAGGACTATGAAGGAGATATTGATTTTCCCAAGGAGATAATAGCATTTTTAACAGTGTTATCCTAAAAGCATAGGAAAAGGCTGCCACATATTATGGAAAAGAGCCAAGGGTTTCTTTTTCTCTTTTAAACTTACTTTTTAAAAGTTGCTTTAAAGTATTCTTACTGGTCAAGAGGATTATTTTAAATGTAATAAGGGCAAGAGATTTGCATCATGGTAAATATTTGAATTAGTTTTAATCAATAAACTACTTTCAACCGTGAAATCTAGAGGGTAGGGCCTTCTAAATGCAAACCCAGTTCCTAGTACTTAATAGGCAGTGACCTGGTAAATGAGTAAATAATAGATTTGTGCAGGTACAAAAATAAAACTTGGGGTACATTATTAATGTGTGTTTCCAAACACCTGGCCCTCTCCAATGTTAATAATTGTCAAAATTGAGAGTATATTCACAAATGATATATCCAATAAGGGGTTGATATGCAAAATATGTAAGGAAAACATATAACTCAATAACAAGACAATAGACAAGCCTATCAAAAAATGAGCAGAAGACATGAAAAGACATTTCTCCCAAGAAGGTACACACAGATGGCCAACAGACATGAAAAGATGATCAACATCACTAATCAAGGAAATGCAGATCAATCTACCATACAGCCCAGCAATTCCAATTCTGGGTATTTATCTGAAGAAAGCAAAAACATTAATTCGAAAAGATATGTGTACCCCTATGTTCACAGCAGTGCAATTTACAATAGCCAAGATCTGAAAGCAACCTAGGTGTCCATGAATAGATAAAGAAGATGTGGTGTGTGTATAAATGTGCATACACACAATGGAACATTATGCGGCAATAAAGCGAAATCTTGCCATTTGCAATAACGTGCGTAGATTTAGAGGGCATTATGCTAAGTGAAATAAATCAACGACAAATATCATTTGATTTTACTTATATGTTGAATTTAATAAACAAATTAACAAAAACAGACTCAGAAACAAAGACCAAAGGAATGGTTGCCAGAGGAAAGGGGGATGGGGGGGTTAAATGAAAAGAGTGAAGGGGAGTATAGTCAATATTACAATAAGTTTGCACAGTGACCAATGATTACTAGAATTAGTAGATGATCACAGTGTAAGATATAAAAATGTTGAATTCCTATATTGTATGCCTGAACTAATATAACTAGTATTGTATATCAACTGTAAGTTTTTAAAAAGTCAAAAGAAATTGACAGTATAGTATTAGTATTATGAAAGTAAAAGATTATTAGCTTATGTGAGCAAGAGAAAAATAATTGTTGTGTTACATTTTGAAATCAGTAACTGGCCTAATTAGGATAATGATGTGTCATTATTTAATAGCATGTCTACATCAGGTTCTTTGATGTCAGAAACTGTCTAGCCCAAATGAGCTAAATTTTAGTATCTCAAGAACTCTTCTGTGACTTGTGATACACAACTCTGGGTGAAGGGAAAGTGGGATATGAAGCCTCTGGATTTCTTAAGGGACAGAAATTTGCTGTTAGTCTCAAAGGCAAAAATCAACATTTAGCAGTTGACTTATGAAGGAATATTTTCATCTGACATTTATGCTTCTCATAAATAGAGTTTGAAACAGCTGAGACACTTCTAAATTCAGAAGTTCATATGCTTCTGGAGCATCGAAAGCAGCAGAATGAAAGTGCAGAGGATGAACAGGAACTTTCTGAGGTCTTCATGAAAACTTTAAACTACACAGCCCGTTTCAGTCGTTTCAAAAACAGAGAGACCATTGCAAGTGTGCGTAGGTGAGTGTTAAAAGAAAGTTTTTATTATTTCATATTATTGGACATCTTTGGGCAGAATGCTGTTTTCTCCCTGTCCCCCATATCTTCTATAGGATTATTGTATGTAAAATAATTTTTTTGATCAGATATTTAAAAATTTAGAGGGCCAGTTTTCTTTCTGGCTGCCTTCTCTCATACCCCAAAACCCAGTTAGCTCCTTGCAAAGTAACTACTCTTAGCAGTTTGTTGTTACCCCTTCACATCTTTTCCATTCATTCATTCACATATATATTCATCTCTATAAAAAATACATAGCATTGTTTTGTGGATTTTTAAAAAATAAAATGGGCTTATTTATTGATTATTCACCGGAAGTGTCTTAGACATCTTTATAAGTTAATAAATACATTTCAAAGGAGACTGGACAAAATGGAGTAGATGATAAAAGCTTCCAACTACATGAAAGTTGAGACGGAAACATGGAGCAAACAGCAAGCAGAGTTGCCTTGGATCTAGATGAACAGAAGCCCTACAGCTAGGGAGAGAAATAAGAAATCACCCTGCAATGATTGGAGGTACAAGGGAGTGAAGATGCAAGGCTGCCGGGTCCCGAGCAGCTGCGTGGGACAGAGGCTATGGCAGCTACAGACTCTAGTTCAAGGGGCCTTGTCTGCGACCGAACTTTCCCAGTGACGGACTTGCGCTCTCTGAGCACCAGTGCTGGGTTGTCTGCTTTGGCGACACCAAAGACTTACAGGGGGATGCTGAGTTGTCGAAGTGAGGGCCAGGGGCAAGGCTTTCTCCCAGGCAGTATCCATTGTTCCCTGTTGAGCCCTCCCCGCTCCCAGTGTGTGGATGCAGTACCATCACAGCAGAGATGTCATCAAACTGGACGACAGAGGTTGCTCTATCCAGAAGATTCCCTGAAACTCAACCTCTCCCAACTTTTGGTCCTACCCAATCCACATCCCATTGTGTCCTCGGTGAGTCCTATACCACTTGCTGGGCAGCTCCAAGACTCAAGCTGGTGGCAGCTGACCTCGGTTTCTGGTGTGGCTTCTTGAGGCAACTGTAAGCACAGTATCTGTGGATTATTTGCTGAATTTAACAGGTGGTCCCAGAGAGGCAGAGGCTGGGCCTTAACTTGGCCTGCAGAAGAACCACTCTCAGTATGATGCTGCTAGACACCTACTACACAAAGCCATGCTAATTAAACCGGGAGACTTAGTAGCTTTGGTTAGCACACAGAAACAGACACAGAAAGGCAGCCAAAATCGGAAGACAGAGAAGTAGAAACCATATAAAGGAACAGAAGATAGAAAAAGGAAAATGGAGTCATGAATCTCACAGATGCAGAGTTCAAAACACTGGTTATAAAGATGCTCGATGAAATTATGAGAAGTGTAGATGAACTCAGAACTTTTAAAAAGATTGAAAACATGAAAATGGAAATTATAAAAGGGAACCAGTCAGAAATGAAGAATACCTTATTTGAGATGAAGAGTGTATTAGAGGGAGTCAACAGAATGGATGAAGAGGATCGAATCACCATTATAGAGGATGGAGAAGTCAAGGACACCCAATCAGAATGTCAAGAAAAAAGAAGCCAAGACTATAATATTTTAAGGAGCCTATGGGACAAAATTAAGGGTAAAAACATCTGTATCATAGGAGTACCTGAAGAGGGAAAAGAAGTTGAAAATACATTTAAAGAAATAATGATGGAAAATTTGCCTAACGCGAAGGAAATAGACATACAACCCGAGAAAGTTGAGAGTCGCCAAAAAAATGAACCGAAAGAGGTCTACGCCAAAACATATAATTAAAATGCCAAAGGTTAAATACAAAGAAAGAACCTTAAAAGCCGCAGGAGAAAAGCAATTAGTTACTTACAAAGAAGCATCCATAAGACTACCAGCTAATTTCTCAAAAGAAACAATACAGGACAGAAGGGCTTTGTCACAAAATATTCATAGTGTTGAAAACTCAGGATCTACAACCAGTAATACTTTATCCAGCAAACCTATCATATAGAGTCAAAGAACAGATAATGAGCTTCCCAGACAAAAATAAGCTTAATAACAACAACAACAAAAACGAACAATCCGATAAGAAATGGGCAGAGGACCTGAATAGACACTTCTCCCAAGAACACATACAAATAGCCAACAAACATGAAAAGATGCTCATCGTCTCAAAACCACATTAAGATACCATCTCATACCTATTAGAATAGCTATAATCAGCAGGACATGTAATAACAAATGTTGGAGAGGATGTAGAGAAAAAGGAACCCTCATACACTGCTGGTATGCAAATTGGCACAGCCGTTATAGAAAACAATATGGAGATTCCTCGGCATGAAGCAACCGAACTGTCCTGCAATAGATGATTGGCTAAAAAAGCTGTGATACATATATACAATGGAATGTTTTTCAGCCATAAGAAGAGATGAAATACTGCAATTTGCGACAACATGGATGGACCTCAAGATAATCATGCTAAGCAAAATAAGCCAGACAGAAAAAGTTGAAAATCACATGATATCACTATTACTTGAGATAAAAATCTAAAAGCAACAAATGAACAGGACAAACAAAGACTCATGGACATGGATAATAGACTAGGGCATTACAAGCTTAAAAAGAGATTTGATATAGCAAGATAGTAATGAACATTCAGCATACATAGGAACAAATTGAAACAACAATGACAAAAGGGGAGGATTCAAAGATCCAAATTCACAAAGCAGAATGGAGATAAGGCTCACGCAGAAGAAAGTGCACAACTCTGTGTGTGTGTGTGTGTGTATGTGTGTATGTGTATATGAATGACCTTTTCATATTCGTAATGGTAACCACATACCAAAGATTCAGAGCTAAGTATATAAAATGAAACAAGAAGAACTAGAGGCAAAACCCACAAAAAACAACCAAAATTAAAAAAAAAACAAACACAAGGACAACGAAGCAATGCAAACACAAAGCTACCAGAAAGCAAAAGATAAAATGCCTATATAAGACCTCATATTTCAATAATCACCCTAAATGTAAATGGACTGAACTCGCCAATAAAAAGGCACCGAGTTGCAGAACGAATCAAAAACCAAAACCCAACCAAATGCTGCCTCCAGGAGACACAGCTCAGTTCCAAAGACAAATATAGACTCAAAGTGAAAGGATGGAAAATGATTTTTTAAGCAAATGGCATTCAGAGAAAAGCGGGAATAATGGTACTAATGTCAAATGAAATAGACTTCAAAATAAAAAAGGTAAAGAAAGATACTGAGGGACACTTCATAATGATAAAAGGAATCATGCACCAGCAATACATAGCACTTATTAATATCTATGCTCTCAGACAGGGAGCCCTAAAATATGTACAGTAATTACTAAAGGAACTAGTGGAAAAACAGACCGAAACACTATCATTGTTGGGGACCTAACTACCTGACTTTCGGATATGGACAGATCATCCAAACTGAAAATCAATAAGGAAATAACATCTTTAATGACACATTAGACCACTGGGCTTATTGACATATACAAAGCCTTCCATTCCAAAACAGCTGCTTATACATTCTTCTCTAGTGCACATGGAACATTTTCAAGAATAGACCACATACTGGGACACAGATAGAGCCTCAACAAATGTAAGAGGCTTGAAATCATACTAACCATATTCTCTGATCATAGTGCTTTGAAACTAGAGATCAACTGCAAAAGGAAATCAGGAAGAACCGCAAATACATGGAGATTAAATAACATGCTACTGAAGAATAACTGGGTCAGGGAAGAAATGAAGAGACATCAAGAGATACATAGAAACGAATGGTAATGATAATACAACATATCAAAACTTTTGGGACACAGCAAAAGCAGTCATAAGAGGAAAGTTCATATCATTACAGGGCTATTTCCAAAAACAAGAATGAGCCCAAATAACCTAACGCTTCATCCTAAAAAGAAACTAGAAAAGGAAGAACAAATGAGCCCCAAAGTCAGCAAACGAAAAGAAATAATCAAAATTAGAACAGAAACAAATGAAATTGAAAGCAACCAAAAAATAGAAAAATAAATACAACAAAGGGCTGGTTCTTTGAGAAAGTTAATAAAATTGACAAACCCCTGGCTAGACACACTAAAGAAAAAAGAGAAAGGACACAGATAAGTAAAATCAGGGATAAAAGAGGGGAAATTATGATGACATCACAGAAATACAAAGGAGCATACAAGAATACTATGAAAAAGTATATAACAACAAACTTACTGACCTAGAAGAAGTGGATTAGTACTTAGAAAAATACAACCTTCATAGACTGAATCAAGATCTGGAAAATCTAAATACACTGATCAGCAGTATGGAAATTGAAATAATCCTCAAAAACCTACCAAAAAGTAAAAGTCCAGGATCAAATGGCTTCACCAGTGAATTCTACCAAACATTCAAAAAAAGGTTTAATTCCTCTTCTCCTCAAACTCCTCCAAAAAATCGAAGCGGAGGCGATACTTCCCAATGCGTTTGATGAGGCCAGTGTTACTCTGATGCCAAAACCTGGTCAAGATAACACACAAAAAAGAAAACTACATACAGACTGATACCTCTCATGAATTCTAAACAAGATACTAGCGAACCGAATA
>PVKZ01006240.1:0-38119 GCA_004027375.1 Macroglossus sobrinus
CATCCATCCATCCTTCCATCCACCACCCATCATCCATCCACCACCTACCATCCATCTCCTAACCATCCATTCACACATCATCCATCCACCGGGGCCACTGCGGCGAGTGGGGGCACAGAGGGTCCCGCCAACCTCCGGGAAAGAAGCCGCGCTGCCCACAGACATCCTGGGCACAGCGTCCTGGGACAGGGGTCACTCTGGGGAAGGAAGGGCCCCCCGAGGCCTGGGGCACAGACCTCCCCCGGCCTCCGCAGTGGCAGCAGGGCCCCAGCCGAGGCCCAGCCCGCAGGTCACCCACCATCCGATGCCCAGGGCGGGGTCGTCCAGCAGGACGCGGACGATGTACAGCAGGCAGGTGAGCAGCTTCAGGGAGAAGTTGAACAGCCGGATCCTCAGGCCTGCGGGGGTGAGGGGCCACCTGGGGTCCCATCAGCCTCCCTCCACACCCAGGACACCCCCCCCGGGGTACAGCGGGTGCTCTGGGGCCACCTGAGAGGTGGGAGCAGAGGGTTCCCACACCACTTGCTCCTTGGGGCAGGACAGTGGGGGTCTGGGGAGCACACCCATGGGCTGGGACCCAGGGGCACGACCTCCGCGCCCCACCCAGCACCCCAGGAGGAGTCTGAGCGGCCCCAGCTCCTGCTGGTGGACGGAGCTGTGGGGGGAGGGGGGCACAGGGAGAGGCAAGGCTGGTGCCCTGACGGCCACAGCCCAACTGGTTCCAGCAGGGAGACCGGGTCCCCACAGGTCCTGGGCCCCATTTCCCGCTGGGTGGCAGGCGGCATGCAGCCGAGATGAGGGGCCTCGGCTGTGGCCCCGGCGCCCACCACTCACCGACAGGGACGCCGCCCTTCGCGAGCCCCGCCCACCCCGCCCGGCCCCGCCCTAAACCCCGCCCATCACGCCTGGCCCCGCCCTGAACCCCGCTCACCCCGCCCGGCCCCGCCCCGCGCCCCACTCACTGGATCTCTGGTTTTTGATGAAGAACAGCTTGAGGCGCTCCTTGAAGGTGTTCTCGTTGACGTAGAACTCCACCTGGACCCTGGGGAGCAGGACAGGTGCAGGCCTTCGACCAGCGGGCTCGGCGGGGGGGCGTGCCCAGAGCCCCCGCACCTCCCGCCCCGCGGGGCGCAGGACAGAGGGGCGCCGGCAGCACCATCAGTGCCTCCTCCTGGGCCCGGGACGGCCCTAGTGTCCAGCGCGCTCACGTGCCCGGCGGACCTGCTCGCTGGACCTTCCAAAGCCACTGGGCACAGCTGGGTGCCGCCAGCTGTCACCTCCTCAGCACCCAGGGGCCCTTCGAGGTGAAACACTCATGGGCCCCCAGCCTCGATCGTCCCAGCCAGCCACCGGGATTAAGTGTCCTGTGTGGCTTCTGGCATGGGGCTCAAAACACTGTATCATCTACAGAGAATGTTCTGGAAGCGAATGGCCAGTGCTTCGTCTGGTGGCTGTGCCGGGGGCTCAGTCCCTCGGGCTCACCTGCACCCCTGGCCCATCCCCAGACGCCCTGAGCCCCTGCCAGGCTCCTGCTGTCCTGGGGACAGGCCGCGGTGGGCCCAGCAGGAGCATGCCACCGGGGTGCAGAGGGCCATCTGGTCTCCCAGGTAACGTGGGATCTGGGGGCGATGGGTCACTGCCCCGCTGCCCCAGACACGGGCGGCCGTGCCCGGCACGCTGGCGGGTGAGGGCCTGCTGCCCGTGGGAATGACAGCCCGTGCCGGCCGCCGGACAGGTGGACAGAGAGGGCCGGGCCCCGGTGGGCGTGGTCTCAGCTTTCCTCAGGACGCAGGGAGCACACGCCCCGGTGCCAGGCCCGCCGTGCTCTGGGTTGGCACCAGCCACGTGACCTCTCGCACCCTCCGTCACCGGCCGCGTCTGCCCCCGTGGGCAGGACACGCCCAGGAACCCCGCAGGGCCAGCCCGTGGGTGTCGCTGTGGGCCGGACTCCCCCATGATGACACGGGGGCACCAACGACCCAGGGGACCAGGGTGGGAAAGGCTGTGCTCTGTGCCGCACCGTACCCAGGTGTCACGTGGAGGCAGCCGCCCTGCCTCCCTTGGAGCTACCGTGGGGGAGGGGCACGACCCCTCCGGGCGGGGTGGCACCGTGCTCGCCTGCTGGCCCGCCGCTCTGCGCCATGATGGTGACATGGGAGGCAGAGCTGGGCTGCCGGTGGGACCCCGGGGGCCTGGGCTGGGCCACAGAGGTCTCCACTGGTCACAGGGCTCGAGAAGGGCCCAGAAGACGTGGGGGTGCTCGGGGCCCTTCCCCACTCTCAGCTCCTGGGGCAGGTTGGTTACCTGGCCACACCTGAGCTCTTGGGTCTGGGGCAGCAGGACGGGCCTCCCATAGATCAGTGGTGTGCAGAGCCTGTGGTCAGTGCACCCCACTGCACCCCAGCACACCCCACTATGCTGCAGCATACCCCCCTGCACCCCCCACTGTACACTCCCCGACTCTCTCCTGCTGTCACAGCCAAGCCTCAGTGGGGGGATCCCCCACTCCTCATGCCCGCACACATGGCGTGCCCCTCCACGGGGTCCTCATCTGGCCTCGCAGGCCCTCCCGCCCTGCCCTCACCCCACCCACACCACCAGCCAGCCCCGCTCCCCTCCCTGCCGCCCGCTCTGTTCCAACTCGGCCGAGCTGGCAGCCGAGGCAAAGACGGGGAAGCAGCACTGGCGGCTCCTGCTTCAGGAGACCCTTCTGGCTCCTCCCCCAGGAACCCCAACCCCACCCAGCACCCCGTTCCCTCAGCCCCACCCCACGCGTCCCCGCCCACTGAGGCCCCTGGCAGGCCGTGCGGGCCGGAACTGCTGGCCTGCACCCAGTGGTGCCTGTGAGTCTCTGCTGCCCCGTCCCCTGGGCCCCAGGGCTGGATCCCCGAGTCTCCATCAGCGGGGTGAGTGCTGGCTGGCCCGTGGCTCCTCACCTACCCGTCCAGACGGTACCCCTGGGCTGAGAGGCGGGGCCCCGTGGGAGAGGCCGCGGGCGAGGTCGAGCCTGGCGCTCCAGGCCGCGCCCCAGCTCCCCGCTTAAATGATTCATGCGCTGTGGCCGTCCACTTCGCGTAGCGCGGCCACAGAAAGCCCATTACAGACTGTCCACTTCCCCTGAAGCCTGATCCGGCCCCATTCGGTGTGTGTGTGGGGGGGGTGCTGCGCAGACCCGGGACCCCTGGGGAGCTGCTGGCCCTGCAGCCCCCGCGGCTCACCACACGGGCCGGCCCGCGTGAGGACGCCCGCTCGGCTCCGTAGGCTGGGCCGCGGGTCACAGTGGTCTGGCCTGGTGGTCAGAGGCCAGGCACGGGCCTGCCCCCTGGCCTCGGGGGAACGCGAAGTGAGGGGACCGCCCGGTGAGGGGACCGCCCAGCCCGTGCGCGGTGACCACAGACGCACCGAAGCAGCCGCCGTGCCTCTCGGGCTCCGTCCCCATGGCGCTGGGTGACACCTCCGTCTTCAGCTGGGGGATTAGTGCGGAGGGCCCCCAAGCACCCGGCTGGAGGCCTGCCACCCGTCAGCTCAGGAAGTGCCAGCGATCAGGGCCATCGTGGCCCATGCGTCCCCCACGCTGGCCTACACCTATCGCTCACGTCACCCAGAGGACAGTCCCCAAACCATACGTCCATGCGGGAATGCCCGGCCCTAGGTGTGGACACCCCCGTCCCCCGCGGCCAGCCCGGCTGTGACTCGAGGCTCTGTGGCGGAGCCCGTAAGGAAGGGACGGGCTGGGCGGGGCGCTGGGGCCCCCAGTCCACACGGTGAGTGGCCTGCCAATGCTGGCCACCACCATGGCAAGGGCGGAGCAAAGGGGCTGCTTCCTGTGTCCACGCTCATTCACTTGTGCATTCGGCCGCGGGCCCCGTGGGGCAGATGGCCATACTGGAGGGGCCACTGCTGCCCACTGCCCACTGCCAAGGGCCCAGAGTGGGCATGCCATGGGCAGGCCTGGGCGTGGGCCCGGTCACTTTGGGGAGCTCGACTGCAGACAGCCTCTGGGGTACCCCTGGGTCAGGTCATGAGTCCCGAGCACTGGCCAGGCCAAATGCAGGCCCAGGCTCTGGGAAGGTCCTCAGCCCCGGCTCCTTGCGTCCCCAGAGGTGAGCCGTTCTCGGGGGTAAGGACGGACAGGTGCAGGCTGGGCAGACCGGTGGGCCGTCTTCCTGAGCCTTGTCACGGGCGGTGACTCCCTCAGGGTCCGGTCAGCCCCACCCTACACGCATGGAGACAGGTCCACCGTGACCTGAGCCCGGCCAGGTCATCTGTGGGGCCCAGGCCGCCCGAATGTTCAGGGGTCAGGGGTCAGCTTGGCCCTTTGACCGGCCCGGGCCTCCCCCATGGGCACCCGCGGGGACCCGTCACACACAATCCGGAGCGGGCCCCGGACGTCCATCCGCTCTGCCAGCGACAACCCTGGCAGCCCCGGCCCTCGGGCGGCCGCAGACGGTCAGTGTCCTCCCAGGGCCTCAGGCCGTGTCCTGGGGAGCCCGGCCAGGGCCACCGAAGGCCAGGCTGTGGCCCAGCCTCCCTGAGTCACCGCTGGAGGGCCGGTGGCCATGGCTGCCGCCACCACTGCCGAAGTAAATTATGAAACTAATAGGTGGGCCCCAGTTGGTGGCCAGGACAGGTGGGGTCCCCTAGTAACACGCCAGGACCTGGCTGCTCTGAGGGGCTCTGCGCCCGCCCCCCACCTCACAGCTGCCCTCTGCTTCACTAAATCTCGTGAGACCAGGGAGAGCCCGCGGGGTCTCACGGGGGCAGCCCAGCTGGCATGGGCCTGCACCTGCACACGCAGCCCAGGTGGGCTGAGGCCCGAGGTCCCAGCAGCCACCTGCCTGTCTGTCGGTCCCCACACGGGCACTGTGGTGGGGGCCCTGTCCTCATCGCCACCACTGGAGGGGACGATGGGGCATCATCTGTGGACAGCCCCATCCCTGTGCCCAGGCCCCTCTCCTGCGGATGCCGAAGGCCTCAGCCCGACACCCCCCACCCCCCACCACGCAGCAGCTGGCGCAGGGAGGTGCTGGCCAGCCACACCCTGCCCCCGCCCCACCGGCCTCGCCCCCAGGGCTGGCAAGCCCACGCCGCTCTCCTCCCAGTGTCCACCCAGGGCCCACCGGGTCCGAGGGCGCTGTCTGCCCGCTGCGGCCACCGCCTGCCAAGCACTTACTGAGACAGGGAGGAGTCCAGGCTGAAATGTTCCATGCGAGGCCTGGGGGCAGACACGGGCGGACACGTCAGCACGGGGGACGCAGCGGGGGGCGGGGGGCCCGGGCGCCCCGCCGGGCAGCGCACAGACAAGCGGGGAGGCTCGGGCGCGGTCCGAGGGGAGCGGGGGTGTGCCCGCGCGCGCACCCCCGACCTCTGGCACGGCGGAGGTGTCCACTGGGGGCCCCGCACGGCCCCCTCCGTGCCCGGGAAAGCAGCACATGCACCCCGCTCCCATGCCTGCAGGGGCGGTGCCCACACCTGAGGCCACAGCGGGTGACCGCACGGAAGGAACAGGCCACCCGGCTCAGCCAAGCGAGCGGCACCGACCGTCTGGCTGGGCGAGGGCTTGTGGAGGCCACCAGCCTCCCCCAGGCGTCCCCCCTGGGGACCAGACCCTTGCCCGCCGGCCGCCTGCCTGCCGCCCCACCCTCCACTCAGGCCCTCCTTCCAGGTCAGTGGACGGGGTGCCAGAGCCCGGGCAGCTGTGAGGCTGTCCAGCAGCCCTGGGAGGGGCGAGCATCGTGGTGGGGACGCGAGGGGCCCCGGCCGGCCCTGGCCCACCCAGGGAGCCCACGGCACGCACAGCCTCTCCGTCACCGGCCTTTGCTGGAAAGCTCTCGCACGACCGTCACCACCCCACCCCAGGTCATGCTTTCTAACACCACCTCACACGGGCGGGGGGCAAAGAGAAGATCCAGGGGCTCCAAGCCCAGGGAGCCTCAGCTGGAGGGAGGTGCGGGGATCCCTGGCCCGAGGCATCCGGGGGACGGGCTGCGGGGCGCTGGGGGCTCGGGCATGGGGACAGTGGCAGGCCAGTCCCTGTGGCTCAGCCCCTCGTGGCAGTGCAGGCCCCTCCCTCTGCTCACTGCCTCCCCAGCAGGGCTGAGGCCGCCCTGGTGACCTTGGGCCCAGCAAGCCCTGACCCCGCCTGGCTCCAGAAGACAGCCAGGTGTGCGGACAGGGGCAGCTGCAGAGGCTATGGCCACCAGCTCCCTCGGACAGAGGACACCATCTCCCTGATCTGGTCTCGCTGGCAGCTCCGTCAGCCCCGTGCTCCCAGGGAGCAGAGCCTGCAAGTCCTCTGCTCAGGGTCCTGCTGTGGCTCCCGGCTGCTCAGGTCTGGACACAGCAGCACCCAGGGAGGGGGGACACCGGAGACCGTGGACAGCCCCCTCCTCTCTGCTCTGCAAAAGGGGCTCATACAGCACCCTGAACCTCAGGGGCTGCTGGGAGACCATGGGGAGGGTCCACCCAGGATGGGGGCATGCAGGGAGGGCTTCCTGGAGGAGGTAGCCCCGTGGCTGCAGCTCCCATGCTGCACCGTGGACTCAGGTGCATCTCTGCAGAAAAGGGACACATAGGGCTTGGAAGGGCTTGGCTGACTGTAACCAGAGCCTCTGGAGTCACTCTCCCCGGTAGTGTCCAGGAAGAGGATGGAGAAGAGAGGAACTTGGTCCCCGGGGCCTTGCCCAGCACCCGCCTCCCTCCTGTCCAGGGGCCGGCCCCAGGCTGCGGCCTGTTAGAGGCACTTAGCTCTGGCCTCAGCGGTCTTCTCCTGCCAATGGGCAGCAGCCTTTCCCCAGGGGACTTGAAGGAGCAGGAAACAGGGAGTGAGGCAGGGTGGGGAGGGCCCCCCCCAGGCGTCAGCCAGGTGGGAGGGGCGGGGGAGAGCCTCCCCTGGCACCCTCGGTCCTGCCATCTGCCAGGCGGCGTCTGCCAGCCCTCTGCCCCAGCCCCGATGGCCTGGCACCGCTCCCCGGGCTCTGTCCTGGCCGAAGGCCCCTGCCCACCTCCCTGGCCCCCGGGGGCCACTCTCCCTGCCTGGCCAGGCTGCCCTCTGCGCCCCGCACCGGGTCCCACACACCCACGCCGCGTGCCCACACCGCGTGCCCACGCCGCTGGCTCTGATTCATCGCCTTCCCCCGCATCTAGGTGGGACCTCGTGGGGCTCCCGGCACAGGGAGGCTGCGGGCCGGTTCCTGCCGTACACGGGGCCTCGGTGGCCTCATCCGCGAAATGGGGGTGCTGTGCTCGGCCCGCACTCACGGGAGGGCTGGAGAGGGGACGAGCCTCCTGCCCTGGCTGCCACTTGCTCCAGGCCCTGGCCCCCAGGGAGCCTGAGCCCCACCAGCTCGGGTCTGCTGTGCAGCCTTCCACCAGCCCCGGCCTCCCCGAGCTGCTCCCCTCTGAGGTGGGGACACAGTACCGGGCCTTGTCTTCCCCCCAGCAGCCCCTGGAACCATGAGTGGGCTGAGGCGCTGGCTGCGGTCACTGGGCCCCCCGGGCATAAGGCCCAGGTGGCCCCTGCTCTCCCCGTCTTACCTGCAGGCCCCCGTGCTCAGCCGCTAAGCGCAGGAGCCAGCGGGGGAACCTCTGGGTCCCCAAGGCCGGCTGGAGACGCACTGGGTGGTCAGGGCACTCGCGTTGGGGTTCGGAGAGGAGACCCTGGCCGTCCCCCCACTTCCCGGGGCCGCAGGCAACGCGGCAGACGCAGCCCAGCGGAGCCCGTGCGGGGTGCAAGCGGCAGAGATGCAAAGCCTTCCCCCGCGGCGGCGCGCGCGGGGTCCCCGGGCCCGCGCCTCCGCCCCTACCTCTGGCCCACGTCGCTGCCCACGGAGCCCCCGCCGCGGGCCGGCAGCAGCGGGCTGAGGCCGTGCGGCTCCTCGCGGGCCGAGGCGCCGGCCGGGGCGCCCCCCGGGCCCGCCTTGCCCTCGGACGGCGAGCGCGGCAGCTTGGCCCGCGCCATCCTGCAGGAGCGCACGGCGGCGGCGGCGGCGGCGGCGGCGGCGCGAGGCGGGGGCGGCGCCCGGCGCTACCATCTCGGCACCGCCCCGCGCCCTCCCCGCGCCGCCGCCGCCGCCGCAGTGGAACGGCCCGGGGATGCGGGGGAGGGGGGGGACCTGGGAAGCCGGGGGCAGGTGGCCGCCCCCTTCTCCTCCACGCGCAGGGACCACCCAGGCTCATTCCTCTCTCTCCACCCCAAGAAGCCGCGCGCCCAAAGGACGCCCCGTGTGTGTGTGTGTGTGTGGGGGGGGGGTATCGGCGCCCCGCGGCTGCTGGGACCTGTCTCATGTCAGAAGTAGTAGCTGTAATCACAGTGACAGTCCCGGGCTGGGGGGAGGGGAGGAGGAGTGGCACCGTGACAGCTGGTGGCTCCTGGCCGCTCACCTCCGCAGGCAGGACAACTGGAGGGAGGGAGGGAGGGAGGGAGGGAGGTGCCAGGCCACGCGCCCAGTGTGGGCCCTGGGGACCCAGGCGGTGCTGGGGACGGCCTGCTTGGAGCCCGCCTTCCAGCCCCCACCCCTGCGCCTGACCATGTCCGGGGTCCACACCTAGCCTGGTGGGCAGCGCTGTCTGCCCTCCCTCCTAGAAGGCAGTCGGGGTCCCCCTGACCCCGCTTCCTACCCCCTAAAGCTATCAGGGAGTCTATGGGGCACTCATTCGTCTGCGCCCGCATGCCGGGCTCGGCTTGGTGCCCGGCAGGAGACGCCGGCTGTGGGCGAGGCCGCTACTTCGCGGAGGGCTGGTCCGCGCCCACCGCCCCGCAGGACCAGCCCGATCGTCTCCCTGGACATATGACCTCAGGACACCGTGCCAAGCGCTGTTCGTTTTGCAGAGCGGGAAAACTGAGGCCGTGAGGGAGGAAGTGGCTGCCCCAGGACACGGAGATGGGAAGGAGGGGGACAGGACGTCCGCCAGGACTGGGTGACGCGGCCTCGGCTCTCCGGCCACCCCGTGTGGCTTTCCTGCCCAGGTCCTTCCAGCTCACAGACGAGGCCCGGGAGGCGAGGCGGTTCGCCCAGGTGGTGGCCGGGTATCAGGTGACAGGTGTTGGCGCATGAAGGACCGGGCTGGCCTACCCTGGACCCCAGCGGGGACGAGGGGACTCCAAGAGTCCCAGCTGTCCTCACCAGCCGCCAGGGGCTCCAGGCCCCCGAGACGCCAGCTTGCCGGGGCGGCCTGGGTCTTCACCCCACGTGTACCCCAGCCAACCAGCAGGGCCTGGCACTCACAGGTGTGCGGGAGGAAGCTGGGCCTCACACCTGCCTGCCCAGCCTCTCTCTCCCCAGACATCGCTGAGCTGGGGACGCCCACAGAGTCACCGGGCGGTCTCAGCAAACCCGGTGCCTCTCCCTGAGCGAGACCGACGTCCCCCGTCGGCCCTAGAGGGACGAGGCCCTTGCTCTGGCCAGGCCACTGCCCGCCCCTGGTGGTGGCAGCCGCTGCCTGCCCTTCCCGAGGAATGACACGGGGCGGCGGCTGCAAAGAACCAGAGCGGGAAGTGTCTGGGCCGCTGGTGTCGGGACACACCCTGTGACAGAGACACACCCTGTGATGAGCACAGACCCAGAGCGAGCGGGAGCGCAGAGACAGACGCAGCCAGCGCCCTGCACGGCCCCAGGGGGTGCCTGGAGGCCCTGTCCGCACGTCTGTCCATGCCCAAGGCAAGGCCTGGACGTCCGGGATGCGGGCCGTGATCCCAGGAGGGGCAGGAGGCGGCCAGAAGGGGGGCCCCGGCTGTGGGCTTCCTGGGGACCCCAGCTTGCGCTCCAGGTGCGATGGCACCAACGCACCATCGTGGGGCTCCGTCAGGGCGGCCACACCCGTGACAGTGCCGGGGGGGCGGACGGCTCACGTCACCTGCCCGGAAGGCCCAGCCCCCATCTTGTCCCCCGCGGGGGCTGTGTTCTCCGTCCCTGGCATTGGACGGTGGCGTCTGAGGTCCAGGGTGGGATCAGGGGACAGGGCAGGACGTCCCGCGTTTCGTGGGGCGAGCTCTAACGAAGACCGTGGCCCACGTGCGTGAAGGGCCACGTGCCAGCGGCCAGCGGCGGTGGCCCTGGCGGGGGCGGGCCTTCCCGCCGGCTGCTGCACCATTTACGTCAGGTCTGATTTAGCCTGAAAGCGATGGCCGGCTTCTGTCACTAAAGCCGAGTGCTCCCGGTGTGGGAGGACAGCCACCTCCTGCGGGGAGCAGCGCCGGGCTGCTCGGCCTGGTCTCGGGGCTCCGTGAGGGTGTCCCCTGGCGGGCCTGGGCCCCAGCCCTGGCCCTGAGGCATCCAGCACTGCCCTGTCCGCAGAGCTCGGAGAACCTGGGGCCCGGGCTGTGGGGCGGGGGGCAGCGGATAGAACAGCACCCCTTCCTCAGGCGCTGAGCCTCCATAAGTGCCGCCTGGTTCTCGGGGCACAGCTGCCCTGTGGGGAGGGCAGTGGCGTCACTGTGCCCGCTGGGCTGAGGAGCAGGGACAGGGTGACCCAGGCGTGCTCTGAGCCCAGCTTCCGGGAGGAGTGAGTGGGAGAGGGAAGACCAGGGTGAAGAGACAGGTGGGTGACGGCACCGTGAGGCTGACGTGGGGACGATGGGGGCAGGGGCAGCAAATGGGGCGGGGTATATCCCCAAGTGCCACCAGAGGATGAGAGGACGAGAGCGATAACTGTGGAATATTATTCAGCCCTCAAAAGGAAGGCAGTCCCGACGCCACCGTCAGCTGTCACCAGCCGAGGCCGCCTCGCTTTGAGCCGGCAGGTGAAGAGGGGGGAGGGCTGAGCGCGGCTTCTTGCTTCCCGTGGGACCTGCGTCAGATGCGCTAGGTTCCTGGGTGAGGGGGAGCCCTGGCAGAATGTGGCCACCACACACGCGGGGTGATGCGGAACAGGGGGGCGGTGCGTCCCCAGCTCCGGCGACCACCTTCCAGGGGGGCTGCGATCCTTAGGTTAAGCACGGGGGACTGGTGTTCACACGGTGTCACCTTGAGGTGACAAGGGGGAATATGGCTGCTCCATGGAAGGGTTGGGCTGTCATGGCCGAGCCATGGTGTCCATCTGGCCATCCCCAGCAGAGGGACAGCCAGGACAGGAAGCCACACGGAGACCAGTGACCCTGGAAACGCTCTCCTGCCTACGTCACTCAGGCTCCGTCCCCGACGCCTCCAGACCCGACACCCAGGTGACGAGGACCGTGGGAGGCAGAGAGAGGGACACGAGCGAGCCCGCCCCGGCCTGGTTGGTTCCACCTTCACCACGCGACGTCACCGCCGGGTCCCGGGGCGTCTCGCGGTGCTGCAGGCCCGAAGCTGGAGCAGCCGCCGCCTGGGTGTCACTGAGGGGGCCACAGCGGGGCGGGCTCCAAGCCCAGCGGTCACCGGCCGGTCCTGCGCTGTGAGGCGGAGGCGCCCCTGGCCTCGCCCGCCATCCGCTGCCCAGTCCCTCGTTCCTTGGCACGTGTCCCCTCCATCCCTAACACCAGCCACGGCGTGCCAGACCCACGGGCCTCGGGCCCGCCTTCTCCGCTGCGGGCAGAGGCGTCGCTCTGTTCTCACGGGGCTCCAGGGACGGGGACCCTACAATCTCCTCGGCATCAGCCGCCGTCAGCTGGTCATCGCCTGCGTTATCCTGCGAACCCCCTCTCGCCGCGTGCGTGCGTGCGTGCGTGCCCCGCGGTCGCCGTGAGCACACACCGCGGGCGGGCAGGCGGGCGGCGTGAGCGGCCAGCACCCGCGATCCCGGGGCGGGAGGCTACAGTCTGCGGGGTGGCAGGGCCGGCCAGCCTCCGGCCTCGCTCCTCGGCTGTGGTGGACCGTCTCCCCCCCTGCGCCTGTCCCCCAGGTCCCCCGTCATGCCGGATGAGGGCCACCTCAGCGGCCTGCTTGCCCAGTTACCCAGAAAGGCCGCCTTTCCACGTCCGGCCCTGTCGCCAGGTGCTGGGGCCGAGGGGTCCAACGTTCGCATCTCGGAGGGACGCACGCGGCCTCGCCCCAACGCTGTGCGGGGTCCCAGGACCCTGGGCGACGGACGCCCCGTCACACTCAGCCCCGGGGAGCGGGGCGGCAGGCCGCGGGGGCCGCCCTGGGCAGGGGCCACGGGAGCTGAAAGGAGCTTGTGAACCCACCCGACGCCACACGACGCTCCTGGGCTGAACAGGCGGGAGGGGTGCCGTGGCAGCCACGGGGACGGTGTCCCCCGAGCCAGGACAGCTGCTCCCCGGGGACTCCCAGCCCTGGCTCCAGACCCAGAGCCCTCCCTCGCTCACCTGCAGGCTCTCTGCTCACCTGGCACCGCCTGGGATCCCGAGCTCTGGGGTGGGGATGCCCCCCCTCTCCCACCCCTCCCCAGAGCGGGGGTGGGGGAGCATCCAGGGAGGTACCCCATAAAGGCCGATGGAATTCTGTGCTTCCGGTGGGAGGCTCGCTTCCTGCCGAGAGGCTGGGGGTGCCGTGGGCTGGGCTGGCCACCAGCTGGGGTTCCCCGGGGAACCCCTCGAGATCTCCAGCTTCTTGGGGCCATCCTGCCACCACACTTGCACCCTATGACTGGGGGGGTGTCAGTGTCCTGGGGCTGCCATAACAAAGTGTCACAGACAGGGCCTTCAAAAAACAGGAATTTATTCTCTCTCCGTCTGAGGCCGGAATTCGGAAATCAAAGTATTGGCCGGCCACGTCCCTCCCCCGAGACTCGGCCACGTCCCCCCCAAGGCTCCAAGGGAGGGTCCCTCCTGCCTCTCCTGGGGCCCGGGCGCCCCCTGGCGTGCGGCTGCGCCCCTCCAGTCTCGGCCCTGTCCTCACGTGGCCGCTCCCGTGTGTCCCCTCGAGAGGATGCCAGCATTGGAGGTCGCGGCCACCTACGTCCAGAACCAGCGCATCGCGGAGGCTTTGCCGTGGTCACCTCTGCAGAGACCCTGTTTCCAAACGAGGCCCCGCCCCGAGGTTCCAGGCGGACGTGGAGCTGTTTTGTGGGGGACACCATTCAAAACCCTACAGACTCCTTTCTCCTCACGTCCCTTCCGTCAGCTGTGTGACCCCGCACACGTCCCTGTCCTCCGGGGTCTGCCCCCACCCGCCCAGGGGCCTCGCCCCCCCTGGAAGGGACAGGAAGCTCCCAGCAGGTTCTCTTTAGGGTCCTCGGACACCCTCGAAGCCTCCGGACTTGAAAGCAAAGCACGCTTCACCCCGCGCAAGCTCACGTGCCACCCCTTCTGCACTGTCAACCTCACTCCGCGGCCCCCTGGGACTGAACGTTTGTGTCCCCCAGGTGCCCAGGTCCGAGCTCACGTCGGGAGGTGGTGAGGGTCAGCTGAGGTCACAGGCGGGGCCCCACGATGGGCCTGGTGCCCTCGTAGGAGGAGACCCCAGACAGCCCCTGCCTCGTGGGGACAGGCCGAGAGGTCTGTGAACGGGGGCCCTCGCCAGGACCAGGACCCCAGCAAGCTGGCACCCCGACCCTGAGTCCAGCTCCAGTCGGAGGCTTAACGGCTGTCATTCCAGCCGCCCGCGCTCCGGGCTGTGGCTGCGGCCCAGCCGTTTCCATCCCAACGGGCACGGCCGAGCGAGGTGCCAACAGCGCGGTCACGTGGCGGGGGGTGGGGGGACAGCCCCGCGGGGAGCGGCGACCGCGAATGGGAACCGGGGTTTCAAAACCTGGCGCCGCTCGTGCTGTTCCCGACACCGACACCAGAGGGCGCTGCCGCCCGCGCGGGCCCGGGGCCCGCTGGGCTCCCGTCCGGAGGAGTCCGAGTCCTGCCCGCGAGTCTCGGGGGCGCGGGCTCGGCGCAGAGGGGCGCGGTGAGACGCACCAGCCCGGGGAGCACCTGCGTGGCCAGCTGGGGCCCGCGGTGGCCAGAGGAGCCGGGACGCGCGTCACACCCCCTCACCGGCACCCAGCGTTCCCTTGGCTCAACCCATCGGTCGTGTGGGCAGAGGAAGGCGGGTCCCAGAGACGCAGGGGCTCCAGGGGGCGGCCCCGTGGTGTCAGGGTCAGCTCCTCTAAAGCCACAAACCGTGGGACGGGGCCACCCCCGGGCCGGGAGGACTCAGGGCTCATCCAGAGCCGGGGGAGAAGCACCCGGAGCCCCGCGGGAGGGAGCTGAGGTGGACCGGGGTTTCGGGCCTGGGTGAGGGGTGAGCGACAGTGTCGGGGCTCACCGGAGAGGCTGGTGTGGGGGTGGGCAGCTGTCCCGGGGGCGACGCACAGTATACAGGCAGGGAGGGCCCCAGGCCTTGGGCCTGGCCCCCCAGGTGGCTGCTCTGGGCTGGGGAGGGAGGAGGGGTGCGGCTGTAGAGGGATGCCCGGTGATGTGTCCCCCACAACGGGGGACCACCCAGTCCTGTCCTGCTTGGAGCCAACGGTACCAGGAATCCCCCAACCTCTCATGGGCCCCACTGGCAGGGGCCACGGCCATCTTCCAGGTGGGCCTCGTCCTCAAGGGACACAGGTGTCTGATGGACACGGCCCCCAGCCAGGTGGGCTGGTATGGGGGCGGGGAAGGCCTGGGCCAGGGCTGGGCTCGCACCTCGCCCCTCCCTCACTGTGGTCCCAGAGGAGCCCGCAGGCAGCCCAGCCACGCCCGGTTAGCCACCTGCAGAACACAAGGGCTTTATCCCAACCCCCACCCTGGCTCAGCAGCCCAGCTGCAGGCAGAGCCCGGGGGCAGGTGGCGGGCAGCAGAGCAGCTGGAGCAGTGGACTCCACCTGCTACAGTGCCAGTCCCTGCCCGGCCTGGCGGGCCCACGTGGGGCGCGTGCTGGCCCTCAGGCCACCCTCCGCTGGGACAGCATCTTCCCCAGTCCCATTGGTCCGTGGGAAACGCACAGGGATCAGGCCCAGGGAGACTGGGGGGAGGGCCCCGCCTGCGGGAGACCCCAGCCTCTCTGAGCCAGGCCACTGCCTGCCAGGCCTGGAAGGGACGGGGTGCTGACCCTGCCACTGCCCCCCGCTGCGGCTTCAGGGGCCACTGTGGACAGCAGCTGGTCCCATCATGCAGGCGATGGCAGCTGTCAGCCCCCCTCTCCTCACAGGTGGGACCCCTGGCCCCAGCCTCTGGTCATTCTGCCCGTTGTGGGGGACGAGCCTGGGGGTGGAGGCCTGGCTACCTTGCACCTCAGGGTGCAGAGCCCATCCCCATCCCCACAGCACCCTCCTGAGCCTGGGGTGAGGGCTGAAACCTCCTGTCCAGGGTACAGACCGGGGTGGCTGAGGGGACACATAATGACCAGAGCGCCCGCCCATCTGCCAAGCCTGTCCCCACATCCCGTGCCACTGCCGATCACACCACTCTTTTGGGGGGCAGGGGCTGTCATCGCCCCGCTGCAGACGGCTCACAGCCTGGCTGGGGTCTGCAGCCCCCTGAGCCTGCCCAGGCTTCGGGGTTCCCGCCGGGCCAGTGCGGACGGGCCTGGGCGAAGGGGCAGCGAGCTGTTGGCGGGCAGGGAGCCCCAGGCCCGGGGCCCAGGTGCACGCCGAGCGCCTTGTGCCCCAGGAGCCCTGGGACTCAGCTGGCAGGCGGCGGTGAGGTCACCCCGGGACCTCAGCTGCCCTGGAAGGCGTGGGTGCTCCGCTCTGCCCGCCTCCCCCCTGCTCCCCGAGCCGCTGAGCGGTGGTGCAGCCTCCTTCGCCCACGTGGGCCGGGCCCCTCCCCCCCACTGAGGCCACGCATGTGAGGCTGTGGTGACTCATGGCTGTGGCCTCATCCCCCGGAGAACAGGGAGCTCACGGCTGCTGGAGACGGGAGTCAGGGCGGCACCAGGGACCCCACGGAGCCTGCCCTGGGGGTGGGCGGGGCCGGGGCCTGGGAGGAGGGACAAGACTCTGTGGGGCGGGGGCGGGGGACCCTGCAGAAGGCTGTGGAGGGCGTGTGGGGGCAGGGCCAGCTCTGCTGGAGGTGGGGTCTCCTTGCCCCCCAGTGAGAGGGGGTCAAGCTCAGCTGTCTCTGACCTGGTGGAGGTGCCCTCAGCAGGGGCTGCGTCCAGGCCACTGGCCTGCAGCCCAAGGTCCCCCCCACCAGGGCTCTGGGGGACGTCCCTGGGGCTCACCCCAGACCTGTGAGCTCCTGCAGCGCCTGCCGAGTGTGCAGGGCGGGGGGTGGGGGAGCAGGCAGGTCCCAGACCCAGAGCGCACTCCGCCCCCTCCCCCACAGGGGGCGTCCTCACCACCTCTCCCTGCATGCAGAGGGGTCCCGAGCGAGGGAAGCCTGTCCCCCACTTGGGGAATCAGTGACAGCGGATGGGGCCCAGGCATCGAGGATGGGGGTGCTGAGGGAGGCGGGGGACGCGCACATCTGGGGGCCCAGAGCGCAGGCATGCAGGAGGGGGCCTTTGGCTGTGGACCCTCCCCTGCCCCTCCCCTCCCTGAGGCTGGGGTGTCAGCTCAGTGCCCAGCTGGGCCTCCCCGTGTGCGTCCTTTCGGAGGGGGGGCTTGGGTGATCTTAGGGCTCCCAGGAGCCCTGCCCCGCCTGTCCCCATGGGACCTGGGAGAACGGCCAGTGAGGACAGTAGGGCCAGGAGAGGGACCAGGGCAGACGGGCCAGCTCTGCCACACACACCCCTGCGGGCACCTGTGGGTGAAGACGTTCTGGGAAAAGAGAAACACTTGTGATGAGGCTCCCTGCGCCACGAGTGGAGGAGAGGGCCCCCCAGAGCCCACGAACCCCCGAGACCCCACCTCACTTCTCAGCCCACCCCGAGGCTCGCCACGGCTGGTCGCCGTGCAGCCGGCGGCAGTGTGCCTGGCAGGACCGCCCAGCACCTGGCCAGACACGGGCAGACGGGCAGCACCCCCAGCCTGGAGCCCCCGGGGCACTCTGGGGCGGGACCCTCCACCCAGGCCCTGTCACTCCGCTCTGGGGGGAGGGGGGGGGCTTTTCCCAAACAGCCTGTCAGGGGCCAAGCCTCTGTCTTCCCCCTGTCACGCGGGCCACCCGTCTTGCAGACACCAGCTCAGCATCTGCACGTCCGGGTGCCATAGCAACTTTCTTCCAGAGGGTTCACGTGCACATGCATGCACACACACGTACACACATGCACACACATGTGCACACGAGCACAGGCACACATGCACACATGCACACACATGTGCACAGGCATGCACACGTACACACTCACGTATGCACGCACATGCACACACTCATGCACACACATGCATGCATGCACACGCACATGCGCACACACACGTACACACATGCACACACACACACACACTCATGCATGCACACGCAGCCCACCCCTGAACACCATCAGTGTAGCCACGAGGCCCCTGCGGTCGGCATGCAGGAGACCTTCCCTCAGAACGGGGGGGAGCAGGACAGAGGCGGGCTTGCCAGGAGCTGGGCCAGGGGGACGGCAGCGGACGCTAACAGGTGTGGGGTCTCCTTCTGGGCTGACAGAGGCCCTGGGACCCGACGGTGGTGGCAGGGCCTGACCTCGTGACTGGACCGAACAGTTTGCGCATTTGACCACCCACAAACCCCACAAACCACAGGGCCCGGGACCCCGAGCAGACTCAGCGCCAGCTCCCATCCCCTGCGGCATGGGGTGGCTCTGTTCGGGCAGACGCACGCCCCCCCGTGGCTGATGGCAAAGCCCTTTGCCGCCCGCTCCTGAGAGCGTGTCACTCCCGTTACATCAAGTGCGGTCGCCGGCATTCAGCAGGGCACCCGGGGGCCCCAGGGCCCACACGAGGCGGCGGCTGCCATTCCCTGCCCCGACACGCTGTAGCCCAGAGTTAGCCACGCCCCCAGCGGAGCTGGCACCAGGGGCTGGTGCCCACGAGGGAAGATGCTGAGCACGGGGTCCGCTCAGGGAGGCCCCCCGGCCCTGGCTGTGCTCCCAGGGAGCGGGGGCAGCAGAGCCCCCAGCCATGTACCCCCTCTGCCCACGCGGGGGGTCCCCTGGGGCGTGTATTCTCAGGGGGAGTTAAGTGTCACTCCAGCAGTCCGCCCAAGACGACAAAACACCGGCACAGTTCAAAAGCCCCTTCCTTGCGACTCTCGGTGGCGAAGGCGCTGGGCTGGAGCTCTCCTGACCTACTTGGGGACCGCGGCCACGTGTCCTGTGAGGCCTGAGGACACTCCGTTTCCGGCAGCAGGCACACACACACACACACACACAGCCTGAGCAGCGGCTCCTTGCGGGGCGGCCCCCACGGCGGCCCCTGCCCTTAGCCTGCTTCCCCAGCTGCAGCCCCAGCCGGGAGCACTCTGCAGCGTCCCCCCCCCCCGTGCTCCACGCACCAACCGGAAAAACTGCAGCCGGGGGAACGGCAGAGCCAGCTCGCCCAGCCTGGGGGGCCTCACCGACGCCCCCCCCCGGTCCCCCCAGACACACCGAGAAGGCAGCCAGTTCCCACCCAGGCTCCGGGCCCCCCGGGGGGCGGGGCCCTTGGCACGCACCTCCCCTCCTCCCCGGAGGCTGAGGCTGCGAGGGCTGAGGCGCTGGGTGTTTCCCCGGCACAGCTGTGTGGAGAAAGGGCGCAGGAAAGCGGGGCTCCCCCAGCTGCCTGCCGGCCCCTCCGCACAGGAAGTGTGCCCCCGGGTTCCTCCCGAGGTCCTTTACCCAAAGACCCAAGCGCCTTTTGCTTTTCTTTCGGCTCAGGAGGACTTGAGGGGGGACCGGCATGAGCTCGAAGGGCTCGATCCCGCAACTAATAACAAACGCCACAGCCGGCGCCGGGAGGAACCGCAGGGCTCCTCCGCCAGCAGGAGCCCTGGCGTGTCCCCAAGATCAGCAGGACCGCGAGCGGGGCTGGCCCCGAGTCGGTGCCTAGGACGACAACCAAGCACGGAGCGTCCTGCCCCCCCCCGCCCCCCCGCTCCGGGCCCGCACCCCCCGCCGCGCGGAACTTGTGTCGCGGGGAAGGGGAGGGCGCGCGGCGGCCAGCACCGCGGACAGCGCCGCGCGCCCCCGCCCGCCCTACCTGTCGTCGTTCTGCAGGGCCTGGTCGCCCAGCAGCAGGTCCCGGAAGCGGTAGCGCGGCGGCAGCGGCAGCACCTCCGAGTCCAGGTCGCTCATCGTGAGGCCGGCAGTGTCCAGGAGCCCGCCGTCCCCGCGGCCACCGTCCCCGGCGCCGGGCCGCCTGCGGGCACACGCCAGCGCTCCCTCAGCGGGCGCCGCGCGCCCCGGCCCGCCGCGCGCAGACCCCGGCCCACGGCGCGCCAGTCGCGGCCCACCGCCCCGCGCAGGCCCCGCGCTGCCCCCGCAAACTCCCGCGGCGAGGCGCGCTCCCCGCCTGGCTCTCCAGCCCCCGCGCAACCCCCCTCTGTCCCCCGCCTCTGCTCCTTCCACCGCTCGCCAGCCAAGCAGTGCAGCCCCCACCCCCTGTCACCTCGCTGGCCGGGAGCCGCTGCACCTGCCGGGCTCACTCTGGGGAGCCTCCAGGGCTTGCCAGGGACAGCTCAGGGGGACAGGCACTCACACCGCTGCCGACCCCATCACCCATCACGGCTGGGCCAGCCCTCCCAGCTCCCCCTCCTCCAGCCTCCGCCAGGGCTGACTGCTCAGCCCCCTTCAGGCCCCAGAACACCCACCGCGCCCCAAACACCCTGCTCGGACCCTCAGGCTGCCGGGAGGCTCAAGGGGGGGCCTTGTCCGGGGCCACGTAGCCCAGGCTGGGGGCGGTGTCGGTGGGCGGGGTGGGGACCCTCTGGACCCAGAGCTGCCCTTGCCACTGTCCCCAAGACTCTGGGAGCAGAGCCCCCCCCTCCCCGCCCCAATCGCTGGGTCGAGGAGACCTAGAGGTTGTGGAGCAGGGGGACGGGGCCAGCCCAGGTCATCAGGGGAGTCCTTGGCGATCTGCAGCCTTTTGGGGTACCAGCAATGTCTTCTGGGGCTCCCGCACCTTTCCTGCCCCCGTTCCCACAGCGAAATGAGTTTTGGGTGTAGTGACCCACACACGGCAGGTGGAGGCGGGGGTCAGCAGAGTGAGAAAAGCCCCCGCTTCCCAGCCTCGTGGGGTGCAGCCCCCAAGCCCTCTGGGCATCTGCACCAAATGCACCAAAGCCTCCCCACCCTCCAAGTCACGGTCACCGGCACCCCCCAACCTGGGCGCAGCGCAGCGGTGCTGGACCCAGCCGAGCGGCCGCCCATGGGGACGTCGTCTCCACGGCACAGATGGGCAAAGGACGGCCTGGGCCATCGGCACGCGTGGGGGACGCGGGTCAGACCCCAGCGCTCCTGACCCCGGCCAGCGCCCCGGGCCCCTGGGCCTCTGGCATCGCTTGAGCGTCCGGGCGAGCCCAGCCCCTCGCCCCCACCCCTCTGTGCTGCCCCTCGGAGACCCTGGCCGCTGAAAATGAGGCAGCCCCCCCCCACTGGGCTTGGCATCCCCCTCACCCAGCACATCAGCTGTGTCCCCTCGGTGTGGGTGACCCAGGACCCGGGCGGAACAGGCTGGGGGAGAGGGGACTCTCCGTCCTGTCAGGGCCGTCCCCCCAGGCCGTGTGGCCGGCCGGAGGGCAGCCGGGGGATGGAGGAGCTGGCTCGGCCTCCTGGCAGGTGCAGGAGGCTGCTGACCTCGCTCGGCACCTGGCACCTGGGCAGGGCCGGCCGTGCCGAGACGGGGACCGGGGGCCACTCACCTGGAGCATGGGGTCCACGCAGGCGGCGGCAGGCGCTACCAACCCCCCCTTCCCTCAAGCCGGGAAGAGCAGGCACAGCCCCTGAGCCCCCGGCCAGGGCCCGTCCCATGCCCCTGGCCCCCGGGGACCAGCAGCTCCCAGCTGTCGGGAGGGGCTCAAGGTCCGTCCCAGGCCAAAGCTGTTTTCCCAGGTCACAGGCTCACCCCCAAGGACCTGGCAGCGTTTGAAGAATAACATGTTCCTACTGGCAGCAGCCGGCTGCGTGTTTGTCCGCAGTCACCCGCCGCGGGCCGCGGGCGGAGCAGCCGGCGGGAAGCCGCGCAGCCGGGGGCGGGGGCGGCGTTGGCTTGGTTCTGCCCCCTGGGGCAGGGCTCCAAGCGCCCAGCGGCACCCCCGGGCACGGCTGCCACCCCACCCCCTCGTTTGAGCTATGTGGGCGCAGACTTGGCGAGGCCGGGGAAGAGCTGAGGGTGGGGCCTGTGCTCGCTTCGGGGGACGCCAGAGGCCGGGCCCCTGCCCTCGGCTCGTGGCCTGGGAGGGCGACAGGCAGACGCTGGCCCTCGGCCCTCAGTGTGGCCGTGACCCTGAATGTTTGCGTGAGCTCAGGGCCGGGGGCAGACGCCCGGAGGACCTGCTGGCACCCTCCCCTGTACCCCTGCAGAGCCGGGGCCCACGGGGACCCATGCGCTGGCCGAGGGCCGGGCCCCGAGGTCGCCTGGAGGCACGTCCGTGGTGGGGGCACATGAGCAGCTGCTGGCCGTGGGGTGGGGGTCTGGGTGAGGCCTCTCCCCGAGGCTGGCGCTGCTCAGCTTGTGGGAGGTACGTGTGGGGGGGGTGTCACGTTCCAGAAGCAGCTCTGGGCTGTGTGAGAACATGACCCTGGCAGGGGCACCCAGACGCGGGGCTGCTCGGTCTGCGGCCCTCGCTCCCTCCCCCCGACCCCTCCCTGCGTGGCTCGAGGGGCCCCGGGGCAGTCAGGGGCCCGAGACCACGCCCGTTCTCTCGTATCTCTGAGCAGTGGCCGCCCCGCAGGACTGCGGTGTCTGCAGGAACTCGGTGCTTTGGTGGCCTGGGGGTGGTGTCCACTTCCCTGGTCCTCACTCACCCGCAGGACGAGGCCTGTGGGGCCTGCCGCCCCTGGAGCCAGGGCAGAGCAGACCCCCCGTCCCAGGCAAAGCGGGGGGCCCTGCTCCTCTCAGGGATGCTCAGCCCACCAGGCCCGGGGAGTGGCCGAGGACCCCGAGGGCTGGAGTGTGGCTCAGCCCTGCCCCCTCGGTCCCTGCCGGTGGCCCTGGGGCAGTCGCGTCAGCCCTCTGGGCCTGTCCCCTCACCACCTGACGGGCGCTCAGCGCGGCCCGTGCATGCTTAGCCCACGCAGTGCGACCTGGGCTGCAGAGCCAGCAGCTCCGCCACGCTCTGGTGGACACAGGCTGTGACCCCGAGCATCGGGCCCTCTGGGGGGCAGGCTGGAGGCCCCCCTGGGGAGCTTCGATGCGGGCGTGGCCCGCCGGGATGGGCGCCCGAGGTTGGAGCCGGCTGCTTACCGCCAGGCCGCGTGCTCCTCTGCCCCAGACACTCGCGCTGCTGTCCCTCCCCGTCTGCCCGCTGGCGGGCGAGGTGGCGAAGGGCAGGCGGGTGGCAGCTCGAGGGCGAGAAGGATGAGCAGAGAGGCTGCCCTGCTGGTCACTGGGGCGCGGGGCCGAGCGGCCACCGGCACCAGGGCGGGGGCTGTAGGCCAGGCTCCTGTGCCCTTGTCCGCGAGGGGACAGCAGCGGAGGCACCGAGAGCCCCCGCGATGTATCGGGCGGGGCCTCTACCCAGGCCATGCGCCCCCGTGTGCGAGGGGGCCCGGAACGCCCCTGAGATGCACTTCTCGTCATTCACACTCAGATCCCTTTCCAGGGGCCCGAGAGCCTCGTGTGACAGAGGGACTGGAGTGCGGGTGTGTGTGCACGTGTGTGCACAATGCGCCATGCGTGTGTGGACCTGCGCGTGTGTGTACGCCCACACGTGTCCCTGTGTGTGCACACGTGTGTGCACCGCTCACTCAGGAGAACCCCGTGAGCCCCGCGTTACCGCGGGCGGGGCAGGCGGTGCTGGGCGGGGGGCCGGGCGGGCAGAAAGCTGCCCAGCGCCTCCCGGCCCCCGGCCCGGTGTGGGGACAGAGACGCACTCAGTGCCAAGTGGGAGCTCAGATGTGTGACTGGGCTGAGTTCAACCTGACGCTTCCCGTAGCTTCCGCAAGCCAAGCACACCCAGGGCGCAGGGGGGAAGGGCTGCGGTGTGGGCTCCGGGGGGCCCCAGGTCACCCTTAGCCTTCCCGGGGCTCCGGAGCCTGCCCCCAAGGACACAGTGGGGACAGAAGCCTACCTGTCCTGCCCGGCTGCCCACCTGGGCCAGCCTCCCCGGAAAACCCCCGCTGGACCCCCCCGAGTGGGACGCTGCACGCCTGGCTCACCCAGGGTCAGGTGGCGGGTCCACGTCCAGATGGCAGGGCCCAGCCCCCGCCCCCGGGAGCCCGGGACTCTTGTCCGGTCCTGTCACAGGCTGCGCCCCAAACTCTGGCTGGAGCCACCTGGACACAGTGGCTGTCCAGAGGTGACCACGCAACGTCCTAAGCAGAGCCACTGGGGGCTGTGCTGACCCCAGACCCAGTGTGCGTGGGGGGGTGGCCTGCCAGGACAGAGCTGGGATGGGGGCCCGGGTCCCCTCTGTCACGGCAGGGTATGGGGGCTGCCCGTGGAGGAGAAAGGCCGCCATATCTGTCCAATTTCCAGAGTGACAGGAGGCTCCACCACCCCCCGCTCAGCCCGAGTCACACCAGGTCCCCGCGTCCCTGTGCTGGCCACACCGAGCAGCCCCAAGGGCTGGCACAGCCCATGGACGTGCCGCTGGCTTTACGCCAAGGCCAGGTGGGGCTGCCGTCCTGTCCACACCCAAAACCCGGCAGGTCCCTTGTGCCCCAACGCCCCAGAGAGCCTGACTGCCAAGGTGGCGTCCTGTCCCTTGTCCTCCAGTCTCCCTTTCCCTCTGCCCCCTAGGGCCCCCGCGTCCCCCAGGTGGGGTGGACTTCTGTGCCCGCCCCACCCCCAGGGCCTCTGCTGCCAACCTGAAACTCAGCCCTTCTCCAGATCAGATGCGGCCAAGAGGTGCCAAGCGGTGGCCTCTGGCCAGCACCCCGGGTCCCGGCACGGTCTCAAAAGGCTCCACTGGGCCCTGTCCCTGGAGAGTGGCCTGTCCCGTGGGCAGGAGGGGGCTGTCCCACGGTGGGGGCAGCCTGTCCCCTGCTGAAGGGCAGAAGCTGAGCTGCTCCCTATGACTTGGGGGTCACCCCCGCTCAGACAGGCACGGCGTCCCCGAGGTCGTGGACTCTGGCCGTGGGAAAGGCGTTGGAGGGGAGCACAGCAACGTCACCCACAGCCCTGGCCACGGTGCCCCGAGGACCCCATGCGGGCCCCACGCTGGGCTAGTGTCCTCTCCAGGGCCCTGAGCCCGAGCTCGCCGGGCGCTGTCGCAGCTGATGTGAACCCCAAGCTGCGGCCGGGGTCCCCACCTGGCCAGGCAGGGGGACAGGCGTGGAAGAGCCCCTCACCGCCTCGCTGTCCCCACAACACACAGCTTGGGGCCCGTGAGGCAGCGCAGAGAGGGGCCCCCGGGCCACCTGGTCCTCGCCGGCCCACGGCCACTGGGCCACACCGTGGAGCCCGTTCCCACTGCTGCCTCCTGCGCAGGCGTCACCGAGGCCACCCGTGGGCGCCGCGCACGACCTGCTCGCCGCCCCCGGCTTCCTGCCGACCTCGAGGAAAGGAAAAGGAATGTGCTTTCAGCTCTGTTCTCGGGATGACAGACAGCTCCAGCCAGGCAGGGGCGGAGCTGAGGGAGGCACGGGTGGGGCCACCTGCCCGCAGAGCCCCCCTGCAGGGCCCGGCCGCCCAGAGGCCCCTGTGCGGGTCCACGCGCCCCGCCCCAGCGCCAGGCAAGTGGGCGCCCCGGCCCGGGTGTCCCAGGTGGGAGACACGCCCGCACACAGTGTACCCCCACAGCGTTGCATGTGTCTGGGGCCAGGCCCACAGACAAAGGGGTGTGCATACGCCCACCTGTCGGCACCCCGCTCCGCGAGCGTCCAACGTGCCCAGGTGGACTCGCCCGTTGCAGAGACACCTGGAGCGTGTGGAGACCCGCAGAGAAGCCGCACGCCGAGGGCGGGCACACCTGCACCGGCCTCAGATCCCCGAAACCTGGGGGGCGGGGAGCGAAGGAGCAACCCCGGGGGTCAGCCTCGCGGGAGAGGGGACGTCGTGACAACACAGCACGGCCTCCACCACGTCGGGGGTCACCTGGACCCAGGCACACGGACCGGCTGGGACACCCACGTGGTTGGGGGCCGGGCCAGTGCCCTCAGAGGCTGCAGCAGACCTGGGCGCAAGGACACAGGTGACACTGATGAACCTGTGCTCAGACAGAAGCAGAGCTTCGAGCAGGCACCCCCACCCCGTCCCCTTCTCACTCACCTCTGCCCGTTTGAGCTGCTGCCGCAGGAGCCCCCCGGCCAAAGGCGCGCCCCAGAGTTCCCCCCCTCCCCCATCCCTAGACCTGGGGCCTGGCCCACTTTCTGCCGCCCTGCAGGCACCACTCCCCGATGTGGGCCTGCAGTGGGCAGGGACCCCGGCCAGGCGCTGCCTTGGCAGGGCGCCAGGCTCTGATCTCTGCTCCCTCTGCCCTCAGGACCCAGAGGGTCCCCCGCTGGCCCTGGGGGGCAGGGCTGTTGGGAACTGACAGTTCCAGGAAAGACCAGGGGAGGGGTGTGATGGGAGGGTGCTGGGCAGGGGGCGGTGGTGCTGGGGGTGGGTGGGGGGAGGGAGCGGAGATGGCGTTATCTGGGGGGACTGAGAACCCAGCTGCCACCCCACCTGGAGCAGGCAGGCAAGCAAGGCAGGTGTAATGGAGGCAGAGCATTGGCGAGGGTGACACCTGTCCCTCGGGGGAGCAGCCTCTGAGGCACACTTGGGCAAAGGCCCTCTCGGAGTCACTGTGCCTGACGGTTGCGACCTGGTTGACCCCTTGGGGTCAACCTGAACCTGAACCTCAGGCCGCCCTTACCTTCCTGGGGTGACTCCCTGTCCCAAGCACACACAGTGACGGCTGCTCTTGGAGCACACACTGCTCCCCCAGGCTGGACTGCCCCCCCCAGGGCTCCAGGCCAGCGCCTCTCTGCAGGGGTCCACCCTGACCCTAGACATGTGGCTGGACACTGGCCCTCCTGAGTCCCCCAGCAGGCACGACCCTTGAAGACCACCCACTCCACCCCTCGCTTTGCAGACAGGGAGACATGGTCCCACGGGAGACACGGCTACTGGGGACCCTGGCCTCCGAGCAGGGCCACCCGCCCCTCGGTGGGCTTGTCCACTCCTCTGGCCGTGCAGGACCCAGGGAACAGGGCTCGGCCCAGCTGGGGACTGTCGCACAGGGCAGGCAGGGACAGGCTGTGGGCCACCTGGAGTCTGGCTCCCGGCACAGGGCGAGGGGCAGACATGTGTGCCTGTCGTCCGGGGCAGGCGAGAAAGGGGACAGAGGCAACCCCTCTCATCCCATCAGGGTTGTCACCCCTGTTCCCGGGCCCCACCAGAGTGCTACGCTCTCTAGGGCAGTCGCCTGGATGGGCAGGGGCGTGGTGGCATCCTGGGACACTGCGGGGTGAAGGCGGGCCGGCCACGGCTGGCTCCCAGGCCCCCTGAGAACCCCAGCCAGTCCGCCCTCTCCTCGCACGGACGCGAGAACGCAGCCCCGAGACAGAAGTGACCGCCGGAAGTCACCGAGGGGCAGGAGCCCCACACTCCCACCCTTCGCGGACAGCACGCCAGCGCCTGCACCCCAGTCAAGGCTCATCTTGGTAGAGAGGTCCCTGAAACCCACTTCCATGTGGGGGTACCCCTGCCCCGTGTCCCACTGGGGCGCAGCGCAGCCACCTCCACGCAGGAGCACCCCAGTGGGCCCCGCCCCCAGGCTCGGCAGGAGGGGGCTGGGCGGCCCGCACAGCCCGCGGCCCCCAAGGCACGCGGGGTCCACACCCGCCCGCACCCGCGAGACTCGGAACCGGCACGTAAAAATGGCCGCGCTCCGGTCACCTTCGCATCGGGGCGCAGACAGACGCCGCCCGAGCACCTGCGGGTCATTGGAGCAAACGCCCGGGTCCCCAGGGGCGCCCTTCCCCGCGGCGGTCAGGAGAGGGCGCTCGCGCGTCTTGGGGGCGGGGATGACCCTGGAGGAGGAGATGTGGGGGTGGCACGGTCCTGGGGGTGGCGCTAGGGCAGACCGGGTCCCTGCGCGCGGAGAGGGGCGCAGCCCACCGTACCTGGGGGCGCATCGGCCGTCATCGAACACGAAGGTCCGGTTGGTGTGGCCCCCGCCGCGCGCCTCCCCGTGGACGCCCCCCGGGCTGCGCGCCCCGTCGGGCAGCGGCATGCGGGCCGGCGGCGGCTCGGACCCGGAGCCGAGGGAGAAGCGAGTGGGGCGCGACAGGCGACTTCCTCCGTCACTCGGCCCTGAAATACACTTTTCTCTCTCCGGCTCCAGGGAAAAAAGAACGTTCCAGGGTCGCGGTTCGGGCGCCTGTCAGGGCGCGCCCCCTGCCGGCCGCGCCGGGAACCGCAGCGGCGTCGAGCGGAGCTGGAGGCGGGGCGGATCCGCCCCCATCGGCGCCCAGAGCCTTCCGAACCCCGAGAAACAAGACGGGGCTCAGTCCCACAGGGACCTCCGTGCGGGCTGGCGGACTCTGGGCCCTTGGCGTTTAAAGCGCACAAGTGACAATGACAGTCCCGCTGGGTCCTGCCTGGCTCTGAGCTGCTGGGCAAATCAGCACCTGTGCCCTGATCCCCCCTCCCGTCCCCGGACTGTGGTCACTCCTCAGAGACCCGCACCGAGACCTGTCTGTCCGCGCGGGTCCAGAGAGGTGGACGCTGCCACAGGGTCCCAGGCACCGCAGCCGGGCTCGGCCAGCGCTCTGCTCTACCCCAGGACTCCGCTGGTGTGTGCCCATCTCACAGACCCCCAGCGGTGCCCGGCAGGCACCCTGGAAGAGAGGTCCTCCATCCTTCCTTCAACGAACACGCATTGAGCAGCTCCTGCCTGCCCAGCACCGGCTGGCCCCAGGGGAGCCCACTCGCTCCAAGATGCAATGAGAGGGTCATTTTTGAGCCCCCCCTACCCCATCCTCCGAACCTGCTGGAGACCAGGCCTTTCTGAGGACTCCCCTGGGAAGTGAGGCTTGAGCTGAGGGGTGGGGGAAGGGTCCTTGGTGGATGGTGGCACTCGACTTAAGCAACCAAAGAGGATGTGATTTGGGGGGCGGGCGCTCGAGGGCCCCGGGACCTGCTGGCCATGGGGGGCAGGTGGATACCCTCCACCTTGTCCCTAACTGGCTCCTGTCCCATAGATCTTGGCTAAACAGTTTTCAGATGGGACCCCCTATTCCCCTCTGTGTCCCCCCCACCAGGTCCCCACCCTCATCGGCCCGACAAGGTTCTAGAACACTTCATCTTTTCTTCCCACACCTGTCGCCCCGCCCCCCCCAAGTAAGACCGATCCATTCTACATAAGGGGACCTATCTGCCCACCCCCAGGCCCCTGGACGGCAGACCCGCGCGCCAGCCCGCGCACTGGCTGGCGCTCCCGTTGCGCTGCAGCCTGGTGTACCCCCCAGAAATCGCCATTTCACCCTGGGGATGCCCCCCCTTCTGCTGCCCCCCTCCACAGGCTAGTAACTTATTTGTCCCCCAAGACGTGAGCACCTTGAGGGCAGGGCCCACGACTCCAAATAGCCAGCACCCGGCGTGGAGCTGGCACCCAAGGGGCACCCATGGGCGTGTAGGTGACGGGAGACCACATGGGAGTAGGAGCGGGGCTGCCCCTCCCCCACGTAGGGGAGGACCGCCCAAGCTGGGCCCCCTACCCGGGTGCACTGCTGGGGACTTGGTGTGCAAAAAGGACCCTGGCCACCACTTTCTGGCCACTTCCCCATGTCACGTCCCGGCCCGTGGGACATGTGGGCGGGGGACAGAGTGCTGCGTGGGGCGAGGCCCGCGCAGCGGGGCCAGGTGCGGGCGGGCTGGGAAGCACGTGGGGCGGGCAGAGCGCACGTGACTGGGCGGGGCTGCGGACGCACGTGCGTGGGGCGGGGCGCGCCTGGGCGTCTCGGGCCTGCTGCAGTGCTTATGGCGTCCCAGGGCCCCCAGCCGGACGCTGGGGTTCCCCGAGTCCCCATCGCCAGGGGGTGCAGGTGAGGAATTGGGGGTTGGGGCTACCGGAGGAGGTGAGGTGGATTTTTTCTATCCAGGGGTGTTGGGGGGTGTCCCGAGGGTGTCCTGCCATTGGCACAGACTGAGTCCCAGGCCCCCACTCAGCATGACCCACTGTCCGGGGCGGGAGGGGGCGAGGGGGCCCGCCCCGGCCACCCCCAGACATCCATTGCCACAGCTGGGCCGCAGTGGTTGTGTGGGGTTCACGAGCCGAGCGGTGCCTCCTCCCATCAGCAGCTCTCCCCACACCGTCGCCGGGTTCTGCTGCGAGGCCCCTGGCGGGGGCTCGGGCCTGGCCAAGCCCCCTGTGATGGCAGAGAGTCCGGGCTGCTGCCTCCCGCGGAACGTGCTGTGCGAGAGGGAGCGCAGGTGGGCCCGGGTGCGAGTGCGGGGTGGGGGTGGGGCGGTGCCACGGGCACAGCTGCGGCTGCAGCTGGGTTTCCTGCAGCTGGGACAGGCTTGTGGCGGCTGCCCAGCTAGTGGATGGATAGCAGCCCCCGAGGTAGAAAGAAACACCCGTGGGTGGGTAGAGGCCACCCCTGCGGTCCACTCTTTGATCTGAATCCCTGGGCGCCTTGAGGTGGTGCAGTGGTGGTCCAGGCCTGGGCTGGGCAGGGGTCAAGGTCAGTTCGAGCCTGGACTCGGGTCCCTGAGGGACTCAGATGCCCCCGTGAGCTAACCAGTGGCCTTGGCCTGTGGTCTTTCTCCCCCGGAAACCCCCAGGGCTGCCCTGAGGGGGGTTCTGGTGGCCGGAGCCCTCTCTCCTGGCCAGCAGGGCCAGACGGGCTCACGGACGTTTGTCCCTTGTGCGGAAGCAGGAAGCGGATCTCGGCGAGCTGCGAGCACCTGCGGGCCCTCCTGCCCCAGTTTGACGGCCGGCGGGAGGACATGGCGTCCGTCCTGGAGATGTCCGTGCAGTTCCTTCGGCTGGCTGGCACCTTGGTGCCCAGCCGGGAGCAGCACGCAGTGAGTCGTGTGCGGGCCTGGGCGGCCCCCAGGGGACGGGGTGCCACGGCGGGCAGCTGGACCCTCCCCTGTCCCCCAGCCTGCACGCCGCCTTTCTCAGGGACTCCTCCGTGCGTGCAGACTCTCCCCTTCGTCACACGTCTCCTGTGGGGGGAGGGGCACTGTGACATCCACCTCCCGTGCTCACGTCCGTCCCCTGCCCACGGTGACCAGGCCAGCATGGGGCGAGGGTCCTGCTGTCAGGAGGCCGTGGGCGGGCACGGCCTTCACCCCCTCCCCGCCCCATCCTGAGGCCCGGGGTCTGCACTCAGGCTGGGACCCTGGGCCGGCCTCCGGGGTCAGCCGCAGCCACTTTGTGGGGGGTTCCTGGTGGGCCACCGCGGTTCCTGTCTCAGCTTTGCATCTTGCTCCCTCCAAGGGCCTGTGGCACGAGAGGCACAAGGACGTCCTGCAGCTGGTCCTGGCGAGTCAGGCCACAGCCGGCCCACCGCAGCCCGGGACGGGAGCGCCCGGGGTGACCATGTCAGTGTCCTCCGCGGGGCGGGGGGGGACCCATGGGGCTGGGCACGCAGACCGCTCACAGCCCCCCCTTTTTGTCTGTGCACCATTCAGGCAGCAGGGCCCCCCAAGCTGTGTGACCCTGGCGGTGGCCGAGGGGCCGGCGTCCCTCCCTGGTAAGCGCGAGCGGGGAGGAGCAGGGCCCCAAGTGCCGGCCTCACGTGGGGCGGAGACGGGGAGCCCCGCGGGACGGCGTCCGGCCCCGAGGACCGCGCACCCTCTCCCTGATCGGGGGGTGCACACTCGCCGTCAAAGCGGGCAGGGCCCCCCCCCCCCCGAGGGCCAGGCGCGCGGGCTGAGGGCCCCAGCCGCCTCGGCCAGCAGCGGTTGGCTGCCCCCCGGTGTGTTCGCGGCCAGCACAGTTCTCTGCCAGGGACCATAGGTCCAAGCTGGCCTCTGCCCCCCACGACAGGGCCCCCACCCTCTCCACCCTGGGCCCCCAGGGGTCCCCAGGTCCCCGAGGAAGCGTGGGAACATAGAGGGACTTGCTTTGTCCTCACGGCCGCTGTGCCCGGCTCCCGAGAGCTGCCCACGCTGCCGCGGCCTCGGTCCCCCTGCTCCTCCGTGGCACCGAGTCCTGTCCGCCCCCGAGCCCGTCCTGCTTCTCTGTTCTCTGGGTGAGTCATGGCTGTGGCTGTTCCCTCCCCTACGAGTGGCCTTTGTTCTCTGATGCCACCCCTAGCCAAGCGCACAGATCACCCCTGACGATTCTGACCTGCCCTAGCTGTTTGTCACTCCCGGTGACGCATTCAAGCCGCCTTTATGTGTTTGCCACATGCCATTGTCCTTAAATGCCACCGGAGGCGAGCGTGTGCCCACCAAGGAGGGGACTGGTCTTGCCGTGGACGGGGTTCTCGACAGCCAGGGCCACCACAGAACGCCAGGGCCCACACGAAGGATGTGGGCGCAGAGGTCACACGGCTGGTCTGAGGGTGGCCCAGAGGGCTGGGGCTGCAGGCACGTGGGGGGAGGCAGGCTGCAGCACGAGGGTCTTCAGGTCTGAGCCCCCATGGTTGACCTGAGGCCCGGACGCCACCTCCAGGAAGCCTCCCGGGCCCCAGGTGTCAGGTGCCTCACCTCTGGGCATTCACCTCCTTCCGGTTACCTGCCGGCCTCTGCTTCTGAGCTCTGCTGTCCTGTGTAGGCTCGGGGGTTGGGGGAGGGCCGCTCATGAGGTGGGAAGGCTGACCTGCACCTCACTTCCCTCCCAGGGCCCTCCAGCCTGGTGCCCAGGACCCCAGACCTCAGTGTCCCCAAGGCCCCAAGGCTGCCCCCACCCTGGCCTCCCTGCTCTCAGCACCCACCCCCCTCGCTGGTGGGCGAAGAGGCCCAGAGCTGCCTGGGCCAGGCCGGGCCTCTGCCCGAGGGGACAGACAGGGCTGGGACTCCAGACATCAGGTGGGTCCCCGGGGGGCACGTGCTCCTCCCTGCCCAGCCGGGCGGGCTCTGCCCCTGCATCTTCCCTGCGTGTGGGTGGCCCGGCCCCAGATCAGCCACCAGCCTTGTGGCTTTCTACCATGTTTCTGAAAATGCCTTGGTCTCTGTCCGGGCTGGGGGTGAACGAGAGTGGGCTCAGAGCACGCGGTGGGCTGGGCGGGGGGCTGGGCGGGAGCTGGGCAGGGGCTGGAGAGGGGCCAGGGCCTCTGCGTGTGAGTCCGAAGCCACCTTTCAGGGCGGCGTCTTCTTGTCTCACCCAGGTCTGTGTCGGCATGTGACGTGGAAGACGGGATGCCCTTCCTGCTGACGGCCAGTCCCGACTGGTGGCTGGGTGAGCGGGGGACGCTGGCCGGGCCACCACCTCCCCTGAGCAGGGGCAGGCTTTGCGGCCCCAGCCTTCCTGCCGCAGCGCAGGGGTGGGGAGCGGGGAGATGTGATCAGGCCAGGCTTCCTGCGTGACACCGAGGTCCCAGTGCCTGTCTCTGAGCTGGAGTTCTCACTGGGGAGAGTGACGAAAGGTGGTGTGTGTGTGGGTGTGTGTGAGTGTGTGTATGAGAGTATATGTGTGAGCATGAGCATGTGAGTACATGTGTGTGTATGAATGAGAGTGTGTGTGCATGAGTGTGAGTGTGAGCATGAATGGGTGTGAGCACGTGTGGGTGTATGAGTATATGTGTGAGCATTAGTATGTGTGAGTGAATGAGTGAGTGTGAGTGTGAGCATGAGCGTGTATGAGTATGTGTGAACATGAGTGTGTTTGAGTATGTGTGAGTGTAAGTATGTGAGCATGAGTGTGTGAGCATGAGTATGTGAGTATGTAAGTATAAGAATGAGTGAGAGTATGAGTGTGAATGAGAGTATATGAGTGTGTGCGTGTGTGTGAGCATGAGTGAGCATGAGTATGTGAGTGTGAGGGTAAGCATGAGTGTGAGCATGAATGTGAACATGAGTGAGTGTAAGCATGACTGAGTGTGAGCATGAGCGAGTACGTGAGAGTGTGAGCATGAGTGAGTTTATGTAAGTGTGAGCATAAGTGTGAGAGCATGAGTATGTATGAGTGTGAGTATATGTAAGTGTGAGCATGTGTGTGAGCATGTGAGAGTATATGTAAATGAGTGAGCATGAGTGTGAGTTTATGTAAGTGTGAGCATGAGTACATGAGTATGAGCATGAGTGTGAGTATATGTGTGAGCATGAGTATGTGTGTGAGCGTGTGTGAGTATATGTAAATGTGAGTGTGAGCATGAGTGTGTGAGCATGAGTATGTGAGTATGAGCCTGTGAGTATATGTAAGAGCGTGAGCATGTGTGTGAGTGTGAGCATGAGTGTGTGAGAGTGAGAGCGTGAACGTGAGCGTGAGGCCGGCTGTGTGTGGTCTGTGTTAGGCCATGGCGCTCCTGTCCAGACTGTCGCCCAGGGCCTGTGGGCATGCGCTGAGCCGCGTGTCCGTGGGGTTCAGTGTTGGGGGACGCCGACAGCAGCGGGCCCACCTGGGGTCCCAGCACCTCGTGTCCCCGTGGCGCCGAGGCGCAGAGGGCTTCCGAGTTTGGGGCGGCCGGGCCGGCTTCTGCGCCGAGCGGCCGGGGGACCCTGCCTGCCCCCTGATGTGTCTTGTCTGCTTGCAGGGTCCCTGGAGGGCAGAGGTGGCAGTGCCCCTTCTCGGGCCCCGGCCAGAAGCAGCCCACTGGACAGGGCGGAGCCGGGCTTCCTGGCAGACCCTGAGTCCGGCTCCCAGGGGCTCGCGGGGGGCCCGCTGGAGCCGTGGGGCGCGGACGTGGGCTGCCCCAGCCCGGCCCTTCGGGAAGACGTGGACAGCATCTTCCCCGACTTCTTTGCCTGCTAGGCGGCCGGGCCCCGGCCAGGGCAGGGCGGGGCGCCGGGCGTGGGTCGGGGGTGGCGTGCGCACGCTTCCTCGGGCATTTTATTTTGGGGTGTGGGTTGCACCTGCGCCCTGATTTCAGCAAGGCCGCCTGGGCTGGGAAGCGTGGAGCCTGGGTGTTAAAAGAACAGCCAGTTCCTGCCGGAAGCACGTATCTCTGTGTGATCAGTGTGATGGCCTATGCAGAGGGTGTCACTTCTGTCATTGCAGGCGCCTGCCGGGGGTGGGGGGTGCTGTGACGCCTGGGCCTGTGGAGCCCGGAGTGACCCAGCCCTGGCGTCTGGGCAGGGGGGCTGTGAGCCGGCGGGAGCTGGCCAGGTGCACGGCTGGGGGCTGGTTCCCACTGGCTGGCACCACATCGGGCCGAGGCCAGCACCCGGCCCTGCTGTGGGCAGTGTGTGTGTGCCCCATGAGCCATCTGGTGGGGTCCGGTGCAGGCCTCTGCCAAAGCCCCCGGCGTCTCTGACCAAGCTGGCCTGGAGGAGCCAGCCCTGAGCCCGAGGGTCCGCCTGTGTCCCTGCGTGCTGACCTCACCCCAGGACCCTGTGGGGCCGGTTGGGTAGCTGGGGCCCCAGCTTGCTCAGAGCCCTGACTGGGGCTCCTGCAGCGTCCCCCTCCCAGCTCCCGTGGAAGGTGGTGGGCAAGAGCCCACTCAGGTGGCAGGTGCGGCTCACCTGTGCTGCCTGGAGCCCGTGTGCAGTGATGCTGAGGCCCAGCCGGGCGTGTGGGGAGACCGCCTGCCCGGCCTGGGACCATGGCACCCCGCCACTGCAGGCCCCGCACCCCACCCTCGGCCGTGACAGCTGGTGGGGGGGAGGAGGGGCGATGGTGCCTTCTCTGAAGCCAAACCCCCCAGGTGAGCGGAGGAGAAGGGGCTGTGGGCTGGGCCCGGTGTGGGGCTCCGCTGTGCTGCTTTGGGAGCTGAAGGGAGCCGTGGGGGTTCAGAGGGCAGCTGGCTCCCCCTCCTCCTCGGGCCTCGGAGCCAAATTACAGCTCTTGTTGCCGTAATTGCCTGTTTCGGGCGCGTGCAGGAGCTGTCACGCTGGTGAGCTGTCACGCTGGTGATTGCCGGCTTATTTCTGGGAGTCTGGTCGGGATGCTGCCCCTCCCCAGCCTCAAGGTGACGTCTCCTCCCCCTGCCCGGCCAGGGGTCCTGTTTGCCTGGAGGTAGGACTCGGAGGGGACACGGGGCCTGGCAGGACCCCGGGCACTACCAGGCCACACATGCTCCAGGTCCACCTACCCCTCAGCTGGGACATTCTGGTGGGACGGTGTGTTTGGCTGGGCCTTGGTGACAGCCTTCAGAGCTGGGAGCTGACCAGATGCTGGTCCACCCCCCTCAGTCCACCCTCCCCCAAGCCTTGCCAGCCTCTCTGTCCACCTCTCTGTCCACCCTCCTCCCACCTTTCTCACCGCCACCTGCTCCTTGGACCTCGTGGCCACCGTGAGTCACCACATGCTGGCGTCTTGGGGGTCCTCCGCACCCTCGTCCAGCCCTCCGGCCACGTAGGCCCCGCCCTGGAGCTCCGCACAGCCTCCCGCCCACCTGGGCGGGGCCGTTGGACCCCTCTCCTCACCCCCCCTCCCTGCTCTCAGGGCCTCTGTCATTTATGGGAGATGCAAGTCCCCGTCCAGACAAGGTCCCCTAAGCTTGGCTCAGCCTGGAACGAAGGGACAAAGCTTAGGGCTCAGCCAGCCAGAGCTGGTCCCAGTCACAGAGAATCACCGTCGTCACCACTGTGTGGCGCTCCTGGGGCCCCGCCCGCATCCCCAAGACGGCACTAGGGCGGCCACGTGGTGGCCTCACCCCCTCCCTGCACCGTGTCCCGCATTTACACCCTGAACACGCCCCAGCGAACCCCGAGGGCCTTTCCCAGGCCGAGGGCCTTTCCCAGGCCGTGTGGCTCAGTCTCAGCAGGAGGCCCCCGGCCCCACCCCTGTCCCCCGAGTGGCCCTGGCCCCCGGCTCTGTCAGTAGGCAGCTCCCACCCGCCAGCCTTGTGATCCAGGGTGAAGCCCACACCCCACAGAGAACACCCAGGAAAGGCCTGGGGGGGGCTGCTCCCTTGCGGGGCGGCTGGAGGGCTCCTTGGGTCCGCCGTGATTCCCTGGTGCTTTGGTGTGGGGGGGCAGGGTAGCAGGAGGCAGCACGCCTCGGCTCATGGAGGCCCTTCCCGTGGTCACATGGGAAGGAGGCCAGCGGGCCACCCGCGGTCACACCGGGAGTGACGCTGACACCCACCGTGGGACAATGCCCGGGAGGGAGCCCCTCTCCACGGGCCCTGCGTCCGGGCACCCGCCCAGGTCTCCCGTCACCTGTGACACTGCGCTGGGTGACACCCACCAGCGGACACTCCTCAGGCCCTCTGTCACCCGAGGCCCAGAGAGGAGGACACCCCTTCCGGAAGGAAGCGCGGGGGAGTCAAGATGAAAGGAGTCGGGGGCACGTGAATGGCTCCGGCCCTCGGTCCTCGCCCTGCTGGGCGGGAGGCGGTGGCCCGTCCTTCCTGTCCCCCGTCCTTCCTGTCCCCCGCCCCCAGGGCCCCGAGGACTGGCCCCCGCCCAGTGTCCCACACTCTGGCTGGACTGGCGGAGTCTGGCCGGGCAGGAATCCATGCCACACAGTAGGGGGACATCCCGGGGACCCCATCACAGACCCTTCTCAGGCCAGCCAGGAGCTTTAGGACTTGAGCCCCCTGCCCCGCTGGACCCCACCTCCAGGGCGGTGCCACCGCTCGGCCCCTACCCCCCCCCCCGGTGCTTCTGACCAGATGGCAGCGAGGGGACGGGGACCGGTGGGCGGGCTGTGCCCCGGGCAGCGGGGTGGCCCACACCTCCTTTCACTGAAAACCAGTCGGTCTAAATCGTAGCAAGCGGGGTGACGTTCCGACAGCCTCACTTCGCCCTGACCCCCAGACCCCGGGCCAGCTTCCCTGCCACCACGCCTGTGACCGCGTCCATCAGGGTTTCTGGGGCGGAGCTGCAGGACCACAGGCCCACGCCAGCCCCTCGCCAAGCACTGGGTCCTGGCTGGGGTGGCCAGGGGCGTGGGCGCTGCCCACTCTGGGCTCAGCTCCCCTCCCCCACCCCTCGGGGGGCCACGGCTCGCTATGCTCGTGTAGACGTTCTGTGTGGATGCATTTTTATGTCTCGAACGCCCAGTGGGTGATCACACGCAGACCAAGGGGTTGGTGGGCGCCCCAGGTGCTCACAGATACACAGAGCTCGTCCCGGCTGCTGACCCAGTAGCCGTCATCCTAGCGGGGTGCTGAGCTGGGGGCAGGGCCTCTCACCCTCGGCCCGGGACCCACCCTCAAACCTCACAGACCCGCGGACAAGGGACCTCAAGGTCCCCATAGTCCAGGCAAGACGGCTCTGGAGGGCCAGCCCCTGGGGACGTGGGGGGTCTCGACCGGGGTGGGGCTGGTTTCTGAGAAAGGAAGGCCCCCCTTGGGGAAGGGGCCTGTGGAGGGCTGCGCGGTGCCCCAGGTATGTCCGATGTCAGGAGCTGCGAACGGGGTTTTATTTGGGAAAAGGGTCTGTGCAGACCTGGCTGAGGCAAGGACCGTGAGGTGAGGCCACCGGGGGCAGGTGGCCCTCGGACTGATGACAGTGTCCTCATCGGGACAGAGAGGACAGATGGACACAGAGGAAGAGGCATGCGAGGCGGAGGCAGGGGCGGGAGGGGAGCGGCCCCAAGGCCAGGGACCCCGCAGCCTCCGGAAGCCAGGATGGGGGGGCCAGGGACCCCGGAGCCGCCGGAAGCGGCAGAGGCAGTGGGCGGGGGCACTGGAGCCTGGAGCGGCCCTGCCAGCCTCGCAGTCAGGCCATGGTCTCCGGAGCTGCCAAAGAACAAACCCCCTTTGTCCCGAGTCACCCCGAGTCACCCTGATGGTGTCGTCTGTCACAGCCCATCAGGGCAGGGTTCCCGTTTGCTCAGACCCCACCACCCCGCGAGGCTCCCAGTGCTTCTGCAGGGGCGAGGCCCGGGCGGGGGGAGGTCAGCTCCCCGATCCCTCCTGCTGGGCCAGCAGCAGCCCCTCCCTGCCCCCCACTCCCTCTGCACCCCGAGGCCCCCAGGGCAGCTCGCTCACCCACAGGTGACAGGTGACAGGGGTGGGGTCCTCTACCTCTTTCCCGCGAAGCAGGCATCTGGGGAGACAGGGCGGCTGTCAGCGGGGCCCCACTGGGGGGTCTCCACCCTGCCCCCACCCCAGGCCTCGGGGCTCCGTGCCAGGGCCGAGCAGAGCGGGGTCCCCTGGAGCCCCCCTCCGGAGGCGGCCAGCCCCACCTTGGATGCTCAGGTTGATGATATTTTCTGGACCAAGCCCGTATTTTTGGCAGATTTTTAAGAATCTTTTCTGGAAGCTGGAGCTCAGCTCTGGCACCCGGCCTGCGGACATGAGGGCGGGGCTGAGGTCCCCGCTGC
>PVKZ01006241.1:0-38147 GCA_004027375.1 Macroglossus sobrinus
ACATAAACATAATATTATAACGAAGCTTAAATTGTAGGCAAATTAGGTAGTGCCTTCTGCGCAGGTATCTAAAGTCGGATTAGGCCATTTGAGACTATGACCCTCCTTTCCTTTGTCTCCTGGAATGCAGGAGGAATTCTTTAATTACCAATCGGGTGTTCTTTGGGTGGTCTCTAGCCTGGGCCCTTATTCCTTTGTTCCCCTTGTCGCTCATGTTGCTCATGTCAGACCAGCTACCTAACAAAAGAAACATATGATCCATTAGAGAACAAAATATGTCTGCCATATTAACCATTGTATTCCTAGCATTTAGTACTGTCTCCACTCATGCAACACACTTGAAAATCTAGATAACATGAACAATGTTTCCTGAATATATGCTATCATGGTTTGTTCATTTTATGTGCTCCCCACAAAAAAACCTGTGGACTAGGCTTCTATATCTGTTTGTAGATTAGATAACAGTGCTTAAAACTAAGCATTGTTTATGACGAAAAAAATAAAACAATGTAAATGCTCAATTAAAGGGTTTGGAAAATTAAATTGTAATGGCAGAACCAGCTCAAAATGATTCTATCCTGTTTAATGAGATACCGAGTTGCTTTTCAGAGACAATAGACCAAAACTGCAAGTCATGCAGCTGAAGCATGTGTGGAGGAGAGAAGTTTTACCTCCAACTGTATCCAGAACCAAAGTCTCCACACACACACACACACACACACACACACACACACACACACACACACACTCACAGAGAACCAAAGAACTAGAGGCAACAAGAACTTGAATACCTGAACCCTTCTAGAAGCAGAGGATCCATTGTCCAGGAAGATCCTGTGTTTATTCTCCTTACTATAAATAGCCAAGATCCAAAGTCCTCCAGTTAAAACTTGCCTTAACAGCACTTCCACATACATGTTCTCTTTATATTAAAAACCCTGCCCTGAACCCTGAATGGGGGCGTTTGGACGTTTTAAGCATGAGTTGCCTGTTCTCTTGGATGGTGCCTTTCCTAATAAAATAGGCAATTTTCTCTACTGTTGTTCTCCATGTTTAGTGTTTAGCTATGCAAGCATGGCATGGACAAACTCTCTGTTCTGTAACAAAATTGAGATTAAAGGGAATAAACTAAAACCATAAAAAAATGATGTACAACCATATTTACTTGGAAACATGTCTAATATATAGTATCAAAAATAATATCTTGCAAAGCAGCATGTTAAATATTGTCCCACTCTATGTGAATTATACACAAACACACATATTTTTTCTAGAGAAATACATAAGAAGAAAAAAAATCTGGAGACATCGAATGGTATTAGCTCTTGAAAACAGAATTATGGATGATTTTCACAATATTTATAAATTTCTTTATGGCCTAGTGGTTTTACACTGTCTATATTACTCATAAACGGGCTAAAACCTCCCTTTTAAAAATTAATAAATGAATGAATAATACATTTATTCTGTGTCTCCAAGAACTTACAGTTTTATTCCAGTCAAATAAAATAACATAAGAGAATATTTATTTGATTACTCTTTCTTTTATAATCAATCCTAAAATATTTCTCCAGAAGCAGATAATATTTCAATCAGTTTTTAAGGAATGATTCCTCCTACTATGTGGATCTGATAAATTAGAAAATTGAAGGTGGGGAAACATGAATAAATATGGTTCCATTGATTGTGGAAACTAAAGAAGAAAACCCACAGATCCAAAATGACGTCGCTGATGCTAAAAGCCCCTAATATCAAACTTAAATTTAATACTTTATCTCATTACATTTCCAGCCTCTCCTAAAAATATAACTAACCAGTGTGGAGTTTTCTGGTCAAGTACTAGTGAGGTAATCTCTCAAATAGTCCCTTTTATTCCCCAGAAGAAGAAGCTGCAATCTACATAATAAAAACCTTTCTCCTACTCTTCCCTTAAAAAAAAGATGTAATGGCCCTTTACATCTTTTAAACAATAGTCCTTTCTTTGATTTTACTAACAGCTCCATTGCCCCACCCTGCTTCCTGTAGAAACACTCCCATTTTATACATCTCTTACCACCCTTCTACATACTAAATAGAATACTGCTCCATTTATAAATTGCTTAATAAAACCAATTAGATCTTCAAATTTACTTTTTTTTAACATACATAAACTATCCCTCCTCAAAGTTCCACACTTCTGAGTTTCTTCTGCCTTCCTGTTTATATTAACTGTTGTGTACTTGCCTGACATTAAGCTTTTGATTGTAGTGTCAAGTGCCAGACAGTATATTTTTGATTGCTGAGGTGTCTATTTCAAAAGACATCCATCTTGAATAAAAATTCTGTCAGCTACGTGACATGGATACTAGCAAAACAATTAGGTAAGGAACTAGGCCCCCCATACCCATGAAGTTCACCTTTCAGAAAACCCTGGATGACCTAGATAACTGACACCTTGAAAGATCTTGGACATGCTGTGGTCTTTTCAGGATCTGGGAATAACAAATCTCATTCCTCAAAGTTCCCTGATGGATTTTTGCTGACATGTATCTTGCAGTCATAAGAATCACAAGGGCTCCCAGACTGAACGCTGGCCCTAGTCAGGGAAATGTCTGTGATCTTCTACAAGGAATAAGGCGGTGTGCATGCCTCAGGCATTCCTAATGAGAGTATTAGCATCAATAGATTGGGCCACTCACAACATGAGCAAAGTAAAGAGACCATAACATTTTCTAAATGATTTTAGAGAAGTGTTCATTGTTTCATAAACATGAAAGATTATACAACAAATAGATAGAAAATTGCCCCAGTAGTACGAAAAAAATAGAACCAAGATATTAGCAAAAAAAAAATTAAGTCTAATTATGTTTACATTAAATTTTCAGTTTCCATTATTTTCTATGAAAGGGGCAGCAATTCCAGACTTAGAAAATTACTTTTATAATGTATTTTAAAAGATTAATTGAAATTTGAAAACTGCCTTTGAAAACTAATTGTGTCATGTTTAAAGAGCATATCAATAAGTCTATGGAACTGTACCAGAAAGACATTATATTTTCACAACACTGTAATTCCCAAAGTACTTTTGCATGTTTTATTTTATTTTTCCAATGGCTTATGAATCAAAGCTTATAAGCACTTTATTGCATTGGGAAAGTGATAGGCTTAAATAATGTTTTCCCCTTGCATGCAGAGTCCTAGTCTTCAGATTGCCATGTAAATGTTTGTTTTACTATATTGTACCATCCAATCTCTGAGGTAATTAAAAAGTTCTTTTACTAAGTACTGCTAAGCAATGAAAATAATTTGAAGACATAAGCGTAGTCTTTCTTCAGGAAATCTAAATACAAACAGTTCAATTTACATACATAAGACCTAAAATATATTTAGTCAATTTGTGTAGTTTTTACACCTCTTCCTTATATCAATTTTTAAAAAATGTTATTGTTTCTTTGTGAAGATACTATATAAATCCAAGCACAGCCACTCTTTTGAGTTACTCATTTCTGAGTTTCTTTCATATATTTTTGACATGTACATGTTAATAAACTTCTATTTGTTTTTTTCTTGTCCATCTGTCTTTTGTTACAGAGTCCCATCTTTGAACCTAGAAGAACTTAAAATTTTTTTTCTTTTTTTACATTTTTCTATACTAGGAAAATCATAGAAATTTTCTTCAAGTTTTATATGCCAGTTTTTAGTTATTAACTTTAAAGACATCATGGATACTCAACTCTCCAAATACTAACTGATACCTATTAACTTAGTGGCAAATCGTGAAAGAAATCTACTGGAGTCCTGGTCATAAATTAATATATTTAGAAGCTAGATGTTGAAACAATTTTAAAAATGGAGCTACAAAAACTAGATGATAACTTAGGAAATTAACTTTCTCCTATTATCTCCCACTATCCTTACTTACCATAAAATCTTTGTAATCAAGCACTAGTTGTCACCTTCCATAAGCTTAGAAGAGAGGTAACCACTAAAATCTAATCAGAGTTTTATGAAATATCAAGATTTTAATGCTAAACATTTTCTCTTCTTCTAAGGACACCAGTCATATTGGATTAGGGCCACCTCTAATGACCTTGCTTTAACTTAATTATCTCTTTAAAGAGACTATCTCTAAATTCAGTCATATTCTGAGGGTTGGTACTAGGACTTAACATATGAATTTTGGCAGGAGAGGGACACAATCTTTATATCACTAATCTTAACTTTGACAAAATACATTTCAACATTACTTTTAATTTTTTTTATCACCATTCCCAAGGCACATATGATGAATAACAAATTCAGTAGGGACAGTTAAAAATATATAGATTTGGATACAAGTAACCTGGAATATATCTGGGCTCCAACTCTGAGAGGGTTTGGATAGATTCTCATAAGAAAAATATAGAAAGTATCAACTCACTAGAATATTATGAGAATTGAATAAATTGATTCTGCGAGAATATTTTGTCAAATGTAAAGTCTGATAGAAATTGCTTGTAAGAATACAGCTTTTGGAATTAGAAGTTCTGAGTCCAGGTCTTATCATGACCATGTATTTGTTTATTATTTGGGCTATTCAATTAGCTTCTCTGAGTTTCAATTCCTCATTTCTATAAAAAAGAAGATTGATGATATCTACAATCTCTAAGACATATGTTTCTATAAAGGAAAAAGTAAGGTACTGGCAATTGAAATGTTAAACATGTTAAATTCTTATACAACTAAAACCGTTTCTTTTATAAAACCTGAGGCTCTATGTATGCAAAAGCTAATAAAGCTTCCCCCTCCTAACCATCATGCTAAGGTGAAGTTTTGCTCATTTTGATTACAGACTGTAGCTTGCAACTTTTTTAAAAAAATCATTCTTGGCATTCAATGAATTTAGGATAGCTGCTGTTATGACTTCTCATGAAGGCAGTAATAGGTATGTGAATGTTATTGTTGGGGATGGAGAGTAGGATAGATACCAGAGTTGAGCCTTATCCTGTGTGGTCCATCAGTGTGTCAAAATGCCATGCCTGGATAAAGGATAAATAAGGATAAATAAGGATAAATCTTACTAAAGAGGAGAAACATGAAAAAGGAAGGTCAGAATTAAAGAAATAGTTTAGAAGATATTTTAAACTGGAGAAGAGTAAAGCAAGACAGAATAAGAAAGAGATATTAGAAATATGTGGCCAAAGATGAGATTTGGCTCACATCCACAGGAGGAAGAGGTAGGAGTATGTTCTTTAGTAAAGTTAGCCTGACACAGTGTCCCTACAATAAACATCTTAGGACAGTTTGGTATGTTTCTCAATACTAACATAGGAAAAAATTATCACAATGGACAGCTTAAAAAAATTGCTCCTCAGATAGAAGAACAGAGATAGAATGAAAACCCTGATCATATTACACTACTGTATGTAAATGAAACATTTTCAGCGTTTAGCAACTCTAGATGTAGAGAAAGGTTGAAATTGGAGACAATTAATTCTTGTGAATTCCTTTAGTACACATGTGTTGACTAACACAGGTTGCTATATATGTGCAGCAAAGAACCAAACAAAAATGACGAATAAAGCATAGACCCCACCACTAAGGCACAAACGTTAGCAGGGACAGAAACATAAACAGAACATTACTACCAGTGTATCAAGGACTCAAACTGAATTTCTAAAGATCACGAGAAACAGAGGGAACTCCCTTAAACCATCTTTAGAGTAAAAAGATCAGAGTTTCGATTATGCAGTTCAGATCCATGATTCTATTGAGTGATAGTCTGACTATAACAGAATTTGGGATCTTATTTTAAGTCTCTTTACATAGTTATCTATTAACTATTTCTTACATAATATTATCTTTTAAACATGGTTTTCAGTTAAGAGTAGGAAAAGACTTTCTCTAAAATAATACATTTTATACACTTACTTGGCTCTACTCCTTCCAAATGTCCATGAAAAAGTACTAAACAAATAGAAAACATCTAAAATTGTGAAGAATTTCTTTCAAAATATCTATTACAAATACTAAAATAAATAGGAAACATCTAAAATTGTAATAAAAATTCAAAATACACTGCTGAATACAGGGCAATATCAAAGAAAATGCAGGTAAGAGATTTCATATGAAGAAGAAAGCCTTCTTGGAAAGAAAACAGAATGACCCAAAAAGAATTCTCAAATAAATCAGTTTTAAAGAAGTCAAGAATGCAACAGAAAACTACCATTGGTCTACTGGAATAAGGAATTGTTGAATTGATTACTAGTGAAAGTTTCTCTCTCTCTCTCTCTCTCTCTCTCTCTCTCTGTCTCTCTCTCTCTCTCTCTCTCTCTCTCTCTCTCTCTCTCTCTCTCTTCCCTTCAAGTTTATAGTAAACTTATAGTAAACTTTCACTAGAAACTTGAAGGAGAGAAAGAGAGAGTTGGTAGGTAAGGGAAGAAGGAGGAGGAGGAGGAGGAGAAGGAGAAGGAGAAAGAGGAGAATGAAAATGAAAGGAAGAGACTTTAAGAAATAGAGTATTGGCACCAAGATTTCTGAAAAGGTGAACATTCGAACACTATAAAAGACACAGCTGAGAAATTTCTCTCCAAATTTCACTACATCAGTATATGAAGGCAACAATGAGTTAAGACTCTTTCTAAATTCTACAGTAACAAACTGAAAAAGGCAAACAAAGGATGAAGTTTACAGTGTGAAGGGGTAGACATTAAGATAATTACATAAAGGATGAGAGTGGGTCATTTAACTGGGGAAAACAGATAGAGCTAGAACCATCAAAATTTTATAATAACCTGTTTGCTGCTATTTAAAGAAAAATGAATCAATAAAAAAGGAATTGTTATCTGTGAATGTTTACAAGAGTGCATATAACAGGGAATATATTCAAACTGTTTCTGAATTCTATCATTTCATTTAAATGGCCACCACCACTGTCAGGAATCTCAAAGTTGGGTCTTATTCTCAATTATTGTGGTAGACTTGGTTTTGCATATTTTTCTCTTCTTCAGTTTTTTTTTTCCTACCTTTATTTATACTGTAGTTTTTTTTTATTGTTTTTGTATAAAGAACAAATCTACATACATATATATGTGGGAAATTTTATATCCTCTGCAAGAGGAACCATGGAAATTAAAAGCAAAAGACTATTGTTGCAGAATACAACTTAACTGTGAAGAAACAAAATACTATTTTATTTATTAATACATCTGAGAGTATAAACAATATTCTGAGGATTTGATATTATTTATTCATGAAATAAGTGAACAACCCTATACATTTTACAACTTCAAATTTTAAAGATAAAGAAAAATAAAACATAGTTAAGGAACAGTTAGTCCCATGTTCAAGCCAGTCCTTTTGACTCCAAAGCCCATGTTCTGTCTGCTATTCTGTGATGTTTCAGAAATGATACTTTAAAATAGAGGAACCAATAAATATCTCTTTATGCAAATTGTTTTATTTTAGCTTTCAGTAACCTGATCATAAGGGGAAATTTTAAAATACATCAGTTTTTAAGCTTAAAATGATACCTAAAATAATCTGAGCCCTTTCCATTTGCAAAATATTGTTTTTCTTCTTTCTATTTATTACATATTTTAAATAGAAAGTTTCATTTTTATTTATTTCCATGTTTATATACTAGAATTATTCATCAAAATGTCAATAGTCATAAATAGTTTAGGAGAGTGGGGTTTGTTTACTAACTAATCCAACAATAAGTAAACCATGACACTAAAAAATACTATCTGCTTGAAGATAATCTTTCAAATATCTCATCATTCATTATTTATTCAAATGTTTTATGAGCTGCTACTCTATTCCAAATCATCTGTTCAGCACTGAAATGACTCAAAAGTGATAATATTTGTATGCTTTCAAGGCTTTACAGTACAGTGGAAAATACAATCCTTTTAAATACAATATGATGAGGACTACGGTTTTAACTTTTATCTAAGGTTTGTTCACTTGGCCCCAAAGAATGAATATTAATTACAATTTCAACTGGCATTTGACTTTTTTTCTATTTCCATCTCACATAGTGAAATCTTAGCAGCATTTGAAAAGTCATGGGCAAAGAAAGATAAATGGCTTAAGAGCACAAGTTACATAGTAAAGTATATAGAAAAGAAACTAAGATAAGATTATATCTCTTGTAAAATATGTGGTTCATGTCCCCAAAAAATGTATATCCATTATTACAATAAAAACTAGATGTAATGCTAAGTGAAGAGAAATTGAGCCATCAGATCAGCACAAAATAAAATGCTGGAATAGTTTGGTTATAAAAAGAATACAGGATGTTGTCTCAAAATTCAAACAGGGTGCTATGAAAATGACTTTAGAAACAGAAAAAACAAGAGAGGGTGTTTCTAATAGCAGAGGAGTGTCTCTTGATTGAAACAGAATATACTGTTTCATGAGTGAGCTCTACAGGATTGAGATCTTCCAAATCCTAAAATTGCTTATATAACTTTGTGTATATGACCATTTTTTTTTTCTAGAGAGAAGGGTCCGGAGCATTCATTAGATTATCTTAAATTTTCTTTAAAATATTATGAATCACAAAACAAAAGAAAAGTATTCTATTCAAGAAAAGTAGTAAAAAAAATGAATATTTTAAGATTTTTTTCATGTGAGTAGGTAAACATGTCTCATATATAAACAGAAAAGAAAAACAGTTTTCAACTATATATTCATTGAGTGGGTAGCATTGAAAAGAAGCAGGTGATTTTTTTAAAATAAGAAATCTCAAAATGATGAGAGACAAGCAGTAGGAAATTAGTGTTGACCTCAGAATAATAATGGTGTTTACTATGCATGATTTGAGCCTCATCTACCTTCCATAAGTTATCTGAGTGTAAATAATAAAATAAATATCTTCATATTTTATGGTATTGACCAGTGATTGGATAAGATCAAGGAGATGAATTAGTCACAAAACATAGATGAGGCTCTTTGGTTTATTTAAGGAAAGAATAAAAATTACTAGACTGGGGCTGTCCCAGACTTTTCTGTTGGTCTCTCAATGTACATTTCTAAAATAAATAAATATATGACTTTTATACAATCATATGAAAGATAATTTAATGTATTATTAGGGCAATAACCAGTAGGCTTGTAAAGCTGTTGTAAGAGCATTTAAGGTGAACCTAAGATAATGAAAAAGTTATGCTAAGTTAGATATACAACTGGTAGTACTCTATAGAGAAATAAAACTGTGGATCTTTGGAGTTATATTTTATTACCTGAAAGAAATCATTCTCATTTCTGCTGATAAAAATTATTTACAACTTACCCATCCCTAAGATATGTAACTTCACAGCGTTTGGAGTCTAATTAATAATAAGTAAAAAGCCAGAAAAGGAAATTCTTCCTGAGAATTAAATAATTACTTGATAACCTTAAGAGACAACGTACTTATATAACATTGAAAGGGCATGTAGTTATTCTTTTGTCTTATTTTCAAGTTTTGGGTCATTTTTTTTTGACAGGTATCAAGATTTCTTCGTTGATAAGAGGAAAGTCCTTATCGACAATGTGACATCTGTAACCTCTTCCATATGACTTCATGGATTCATGCTTACATTGCTATAGGTAACATTACAGAAGGTTCAAATGGGATTTTGCTAAATTGTTTCAAAAACAAAAATAAGAATTTTCATGTGAAAGTTATAAGTGAGAAGACAAAAATTAACAAAAATATCATTTAAGTAATCCAGAGACCCATAGTTCTATATGGCCCCTTCAAGTGTGCCTTGCTTTCTCCCCTGTCCTGTCAAGGTTTATTGCATTGGAGCATGGAATTTGGTGTGTTCCATAATGAAGATTGCTTCTGTAAGGTTGAAGCAGTGTGCTTCCTGATGAATCAGTCTTTCTCATTTTTTCTGCCCAAGGCCTATCTTTGAAAACCCCAGGACTAGGCTTCTCTTCCTCTTACTGCTTCCATTTCAAACATAATTTCAGTAACTGACTAATACTTAGCAGTTTCCATCTCTAACCTCACCATCTTCCAGATTATAGGTTCTAAACTTTTGTTACTATGGCTACATTTCCAGACTTTAGACAGAATGTATAGGCTTCTGAGAATTTCAGGATGTTGGGCCAGAAAAAGGAGCTTTCCCACTAACAACACTTGAAGAAATCATGATATTGACCATACCTAGCTGTCCTCAAGTCTGTTTTCTAATTGCAGGGCACCAATGGGTTAATGACTTGGCTTTAGGCCTGTATTCTCATACACTTCCCTCTTTTGCCAGCCCTGAAATGTTCTAGTTTCATAGTCCAAATTAAGCCAAGGTAGCCAACCCATCAGCTAGCTATTCTCTCCACCACATGTGGGAGCATTATCATTGTGAGATCTAGACACCCTACACTTAATACTAAATGTAACACTAGAGCATTCTTTTGTTCTCAATGCCTTGTCTATATTGCTATGGTTTGGGTCTGGTTATTAAATTATTAAATTTGCTCATAACTTTTATAACAACACAAGAGTGAGAAATATTCATCTACAGAAATTTAACTAATCAATTGTGTTTCTCCTCTTAGTTTGTTTATTTAATACATATGTATCTGATGTAGATGTTGATGCCACAGTAGCAGTAAACCAACCATCCATTTTGAGTTTCAATCACTTTTAGAAGTGACTTTCTGAAAATAAAAAAAAATCCCTTCCACCTGATTTTACAAAACATTTAAATATTTCTTGATTCATTGTAAATACTGAGCTTGGAAAAGGTTAAGAATTAAATGGAGGTATCACATTACTCATAAAGTAATATTAAGGATGTTTACAAGTCTGCTACTCATCACCCATTCCCAAATTTCCTCTGCTTGTTGTCAATTCAGAGTATTAGTTTGAAGCCTTTATGTTAGCTTGTTCAACTAGAGGTTTAACTTCTACCACTTGCACACTTATCAAATAATTGACCCAATAAAGTGAATTCTACCCTAAGAAGAATGCTATAATTTGCTGTTAAGAAAATGAAATGATTTTTAAAGAAATAGAACAAAAAAAATCATCAGATTTATAGAGAAGCACAAAAGACTCTGAATTGTCAAAGCCATCCTGAGAAAAAAGAATGAGGCTTGAGGCATTACTTTGCCCAACTTCAAATATTCTACAAAGCAACAGTAATCAAAACAGCATCATATTGGCAGCAAAACAGACACAAAGACCAGTGGAACAGAATCAAGAGTCCAGAAGTAAACCTATATTTATATGAGCAAATAATTTTTGACAAAAAAGCCAAAAGCATACAGTGGAGAAAGAAAAGCCTCTTCAATAAATGGTGCTGGAAAAACTGAAAAGCCACCTGCAAAAGAAAACTAGACTATTGTCTATCATCACACACCAAAATTAACTCAAAATAGATTAAAAACCTGAATATAACAATAAAATGCATAGAAGAAAACATAGGACTTAAACTCAAAGACCTTGGACTCAAAAAGGATTTTATAAATTTGACCTCAAAGGCAAGGGAAGTAAAAGCTAAAATAAATTAATGAGACTACATCAAACTAAAAAGCTTATGTTCAGCAAAAGAAATCATCAACAAGATAAAGAGACAACCATCTGAATGGAAAAATATATTTGCAAGCAACAGCTTCGATAAAGGCCTAATATTTAAAATATACAAAAAACTAATACAACTCAATAACAACAAAAAACAAAGAATCCAATTCAAAAATGAGCAGAGCACCTCAACAGACACTTCCCCCTAGAGAACATACAAATGGCTAACAAATATTTGAACAGACGCTCAACATCGCTAGCTATTAGGGAAATGCAAATCAAAACCACAGTGAGATACCACCTCACACCTGGTAGAATAGCTACAATCAATAGGACAAGTAATAACAAATGTTGGAGAGGTTGTAGAGAAAAAAGAACCCTTATACATTCATGGTGGGATTGCAGATTGGTACAGACAAAAATAAGAATTAATAAACCATATGATCCAGCAATCCTTCTACTGGGATTGTCTACCTAAAGACTTGACAACCTATATCCGAAAAGGTATTTGCACACTGCTGCATTACTCACAGTGGCCAGGACATGGAAGCAACATTACTCACAGTGGCCAGGACATGGAAGCATCTAAAATGTCCTACAATAGATGATTGGCTAGAGAAGTTGTGGTGCATATATATAATGGAATATTACTCAGCCATAAAAAGAGATGAAATGCTGCCATTTGCAAAAACAGGGGTGGACCTCGAGATAATCATGCTAAGTGAAATAAGCCAAACAGAAAAAGTTGAAAATCATGTGATATCACTTATATGTGGGATATAAACCTAAAAGCAACAAATTAACAGGACAAACAAACAGACTCATGGACATGGACTATAGACTAGTGGTTACCAGAGGGGGTGGGGGGTAGAGGGGAGGTAGACGGGGTAAAGGGGATAAAATATGTGGTGACAGAAAGAAATCTAACTATGGAGGTGAACACACAGTGTTTATATATATATATATATATATATATATATATATATATATATATATATATATCTTACTGACAATAGGATATTACTGCAGCAATTTACTATCCAATAACTAGGAATACTTATTCTACATTTTAACATAGAGAAAAGCCTGATAAGTTACCCATAAAAGTTAAATAATTTGGCAACAGTCATAAATTTGAAGAGCTAGCGAATTGAGATTCAATCTTGTCTTCTCTCTTTTTCCAGAGTTCCCCCAGAAGTAAGTCCTTCAAATAAAAAAGAAAATTAGAATATAACTCCCATTAGCCTTCACAGATGCCTCTCTTATGAAGAAAAAGGATCTAAAAGTTTAAATGTCATGGCTTGTCAACCATCATGGAATTTAAGCTAACTTTTAAAATTTACTCAATAGGTATTATTAAATCTAGCATATATGTTGTGTAGGTAAGGGAACAGAGGCAAAGCTCTCAAGAACTTGAAAATGAGAGGTATCATATAGGTCTCTTGGAGGTCACTGCATAGAATGCATATGGCCTAGCTCAGTAAAAAGTTGTCTCACTAAAGAGACTAAATGATGCCCAGGGAAGTAGGTTGATGAATCCTGATTGTCAAAACTCATCTAAATATGGTTAAGTGGTAGAAGCACTTGACAAATATATTAGGAACTATAAATTATTCTTGTGCTCTATTTTCTTTTATCTGGGCCCACGATTATCTGACTACTTTGATTTACTCTGTATCTTGCTATACCTAGAGGCAAACATCCACTGAGCAGGCTCCTGCCAACATTTTATCCATCTGCTAGTTATTTTCTCCATTGCCATTTTTATTGGGCTGTGGTGAAATGGAGAATCAGAACAATGTATATCCCAGGGGTGCTGAATATCTGGGCATGTTGGCTGAACTGATAGAGTTTAGCTTACTAAAAGTCCATTTCCATAAAAAATGGAGGAACCTTCACATCAAAAGAGAAATGTCAGACAAATAAGCTTGGCTCTTAATTTCAGAGTAAAAGCATTATTATTTGTCACAAAAATCTTTCTTGGCCTAGACCCTTAGTGCTCACAGGTGAGTTATAGAGAAAGATTTGGTGGCTATAACTAAAACCTTCAAGATCTGATATCCTAAATCTCTGAGACTTTGGCACACATGTGGGACTGCTTTATTACTCCTTATCGGAGAGTCATATAAAGTGGATTCAGCATAAACCACCATCAGCTCAGGTGAAGGAATGTGAAGAAAAGTGGCAGGAAGGCAATGTCATACTTGAAGGAAGATGGTAATACCACTACAGCATGAATAAATGTCAGCATCAGTGGGACCTCTGGAGCTGCAATATTCAGTAAGAAAGTTGGAGTCAACTGGGAATTGGTATTATATAATGGAAGCTGAAACAAGACATGATAGACAGGGCAGTATCCATCAGAAGCATCTGTGTATTACACCAGTGGTGAATTGGATATGGCTGTATGCAGAAAAATACACAGCAGTGACCAGTTTATTACTATGTATAGCATATGAGACTGTCAGAGGCAAATGATAGAGTGACAGAAACATTCCCATACCCTGATATTTTTACCAATACTTTTACCAACTTTACGCCAAAAGGTAATTATAATCTTAATGTGTTTTAGAAAACAGATAAAAGAGAAAAAAATAAGAAATAATTTTTTAAACTAATGAAATTTTTTTCAAAAACAAAATAAAGAATGGAGAAAAAGAGAATCATAGATTCATTTGCAAACTACTTACCTGAAATATTAGATAACTAGTAACAAATAAATAATAAGTGTATTTTAAGAAACACATCACTATTAAAAAGGGTATAAGTTGGTAGTGAAGCATAATTCCATATCAGAAAATCTACCAATATAATTCAACCATGTTAATAGATTAAAATAATAAATAACTATCACTAGAGGTATAAAAACCATTTTATAAAATTTAACAATTTATAATAATAAAAGCATCCCAAATTAGAAAGAAATGGAACTTTTTATTTGCTTAAAAAAACTACAAAAAACACAATATATAATGAAGAAAGTTGAGTATTATTACTGAGAGCCTGGGAACAAGGCAAGAAGACCTACTAACATAGCAACTGTGGAACATAAAACTGGAGGTTAGAGTCAACATAGTAATAATAGTAGGACAATAAATAAGAGTTAAAAAGACAGAAAGAAAAGAGATAAGACTCCATTCTTACAGACAGGACAGGCTTTCTACATTGACTAGTCAAAACACAGAAGAGATCAGCAGAATTGCAGGATATGAAATCAACTTATAGATATTAATAGCAGTGAAGCTAGAGAAAAGATGATAGAGTAAGAAGTATCAGAAACTATCCCTCTCCTCTCTCATCTAGATAACAGTGCATGGGCAGAATCTGCCAGAGGTAACTGTTTTTAAACTATGATATATATTGAAGGCTTACAACCTCCAGTGAAAGGCTTGCACGATATCTATTTTGGTCAATTTTAGGTAAGTTAACTTTGAAAACAAAAAGAGTGTGTGTGTGTGTGGGGGGGCGGGGGGGTGTCATGAGAGTTGGCCCCGCAAGATTAAGACAGATTATAGCATCACAGAAGATAAACTACATGGTAGTAGTATTGGCACAAGAATAGACAAATAGACCAACAGAGAAACTGAGAGGTCATAAAAGTAGGCTCCTGTCTACATGAAAACTTACATAATAGAATTAGTCCTATAAATAAAATAGAAAAGATCTGTTTAGAAAATGGTATTGTGAAAACTATCTCACTAAATCGAGAGATTATAACTTAATCTTTAACTTTTATAATATAGAGAAGTAAATTCTAGATGAATTAGGGACCTACATGCAGAGGGTAAACACATAAAGGTAATAGGTATTATGCAGAATGTTATCTTTTTGAACTAGTGGAGGAAACTGATTTCTTAAATAGAACTCAAATTGTTTACATTGTAATGCAAAAAATAATTTTATTTTATAAAAATTAATGATTTTCTTTCAATGATGGACACCTTAGATAAAATTATAGATAAATTACATTATGAGAAAATATACTTTTTATTTCTTAAAAAGAAACAAGTATCTGTACCAAGAAAACACAAGAAACTACTAAAACTCCAACAGAAAAGTAGGGAAATTATATGAACACACAATTAAATAAGAAGAAATGCAAACACTTTAGTAAATAGAGGAATAAAATTTTAAAAAGATGAGATACCTCTTTATAGTCTTTAGATTGAATTGTAAAAATAAAGTGTTGAATTGTGTTGGTGTTGGGTGAAGTCTTGTAGGAACAAACCCCTTGCCCTGATGGTGAGAGTGTGGACCAGCAATTCTAGAACCACCTCACATTATGTACTCAATCTGTGAGCACAGCACTGATGTTCAGCTGGATGCACAGGAACCATGTATCTGTTGTCAGCATTCTAAAATGGACCTGTTCTGATTAATTAATAGCTGTTTCCTCTCAATCCCCTAAATTACCTCCTGCTACCACAAATGACTTGGATCTTTCTTCTAGGAACCTGTAGAACATACCATGGTCTTTTACTTTTAGTAGTGATATATGGAAGAGCTGGTTCTCCAGGAACTTGCTCCATAATCACTGGCAGTGTGCATTCTTATTGGTCATTTCCTGTGCTGTATTAGGAATATCACTCTTGAGAATGCATTCAATACCTACAATCCATCAATTCTTTAGATTATGTGTCCCAAAGAAATCTCAAACAGTTCCAGAAGGGGATGCATAAAAATGTTCATTATAGTGCCTGAGAGCAGAGGTTTAAACCTAATTCAAGTGGCTATTATTTAGAAAGCTTAATGTGTTGTATATATGCTGAAGTTCTATGTAACAGAAGTAATAGATTACATGTACGAATGTGATTCCCTAGTAATAATGTGGCACTACATAAAATAAATAAGAAAGAGAATGAATTGTGTATGAAAATAACACTTTCCTAAATATGAGTGCATGAAACAATATATCGATTCAAAATTTCTAAAACTAGACTGGTATTTATCACTATATACCAAAATTAACTCAAAATGGATCAAGGACCTGAATATAAGGCCTGAAACAATAAATTGCATAGAAGAAAACATAGGTACTAAAGTTATGTACCTTGGTTTTAGGATTTTGTAGATTTGATCTCAAAGGCAAAGAAAGTAAAAGCAAAAATAAATGAATGAGACTATAGCAAACTAAAAGGTTTTGCACAGCAAAAGAAACCATTGACAAAGCAAAGAGGCAACTGAATGAGAGAAAATATTTGCAGGCAACAACTCTAATAATGGCCTAATAGCCAAAATATATAAAGAACTCATACAATTCAAAAATTTAAAAAAAAAATGCAATTTAAAAATGGGCAGAGGACCTGAACAGACACTTCTCCCAAGAAGACATACAAAAGGTCAACAAATATATAAAAACATGGTCAATTTCATTAGTTATTAGAGAAACACAAATTAAAACCACAATGAGATATTCCCTCAAACCTGTTAGAATGGCTATCATCAGGACAAATAATAACATGTGTTGGAGAGGTTGTGGGGGAAAAGGAACCCTCATACACTGCTGGTGGGACTGTAAACTGGTACAATTACTATGGAAAACATTATGGAGTTTCCTCAAAAAAGTAAGAATAGAATTACCATATGACCCAGCAATCCTTCCTCTGGGTATTTACCCAAAACTCTGAAAACATTTATCCACAAAGATATATGCACCCCAATGTTCATAGCAGCATTCTTCACAGTGGCCAGGACATAAAAGCAACTGAAGGGTACTACGATAGATACTGGATAAAGAAAATGTGGTACATATATACAATGGAATATTACTCAGCCTTAAGAAAGGATGAAATACTGCTATTTGTGACAACATGGATGGATTTGAGATACTTATACTAAGCGAAATATGTTAGACAGAAAAAGTTGAAAGCTATATTATTTCACTCAAATATGGGATATAAAACTGAAGGCAACAAACAATTATGACAAACAAACAGAGACATGGATACCGACAGAGGGAAGCAGGAGGGGAAAGTAGATACGGGTAAAAGAGATCAAATATTTGGTGTTGTATGAAAATCTAACTGTGTGGTGAACACACAATGCAATGTATATATGATGTATTATTGAATTGTACAGTTGAAACTTATTTGATTTTATTAACCAATGTCACCTCAAATTTTTAATTAATAAAAAATAAACACAAATAAATAAATTAAAAATTTTTTTCTAAAAAGAAGAAAGAAAAACATGTTAATTAAATTAGAACATTTTACCAGAGAGAGAAAATACATGTAAACTGAACAAAAAAATGTTGAAAAAAAATCAAGAAAGATCTTGAGCAGATAAATTATGACAGTGTGTTCATTTCCAGTGACATATGCTTAATCTATTGGTTTCCAGGAATAGAGACAGAAGGAAAGAAAGGAAAGAAAGGGAGGGAAAGAAGAAGCGGGGTAGAAAATAGGGGATGGAGAACAGGAGGAAAAGACAGCAAAACACATAGTATACTTTATAAACTGTTTTTAAGCATAAAATCCAAGATGCCAAAACAAAAAATTCTGTGGGTATTAGAAGCTTGAGATTCTATTCCTGAAAGGCTGATAGCCACTAGACCAGGTTGATGGACAAAGGTGAAGATTCCTCATGGAAACTTGGCTAGGTGGTAAGTCACCCTTCCCTGTGCAATCCCCTCCCTCAATCTCAATGTTGCCCTTCTTCACAAAGTTGTCACTAGCATGAATATAATTTTAAAATAATCTACTATATATTTTTAAATAATTAATAATCAAAGATTAGATCAATTTCTGCAAGATGTCAGTTTTTGCTGAAGCAGTATACATCGCATAGAAGTTCTTTGAGTGAAGAAGATGGGGGAAAGCATTATGGGAACTATTATCTCTTTTGAAATTTTATGGGTACATTTTCAAGAGCCCTAAGGCCATATTTCATGCAGGTAAGATAAGCATGAAAACAATGCATAAGCATATTTGTTTATTGTACAGGCTGATGGAGAAATGAGAATTTCCACCAGGGCAGACAGCCAAGGCACTTCAGAGCAGGCTCTCATAGAATTTTACAAACTCAGTGGGGCTGGCCAAGCCAGCATAGGTTGGCCAGAAATCCTGCCTTCTAACTAAAGGTGACCCCCTGGTTGCGAGGGATTGCTCCTGTTCATGTAAAAAATGTTCAAACCTGCAGAGAAATTTATGAGTTTTTTGAGCCAAAATTGCCAATTTCTGGGAAGCAAGTGCTCAAATACTCAGGAGAATGAATTTTGCAGCTTCCTTCATCCATTTGAAATTAAGGAGGAAGCATAAGGAAGATCACATGAAGGTGGGAGAAAGCAAGGTGGAGACTGGATAGTTAAAATTATGTGCTTTCTTGAGAGTGGTTACTTTTATTTCAAAGGTATGTTAACCGAGATGCACAAAAAAAAAAAAAAAAAAAAAAAAACAATGGATGGGGCTCGCTTAAGGCAAAGATAAACCTTTTACAAAGAACATTATATGCTTGGGCCATGACAACCCACACTGACTTGCCCAGTTAGAAATTTATGATCAGGTCACACTGTGAGGTTACTTTCCATAAAACACATTTTTCATCCCCGTACCTGGCTCAAAACTTTCAATGGACTTTACTTAACTCCCTTTGAAGATGAGTACTCTTTTACATTATATTTATTTGTCTACTTTCCCTTAAAAAATGAAGAATTTCTTTGATAAGAAAACTTGTATTTCATTCAGCCTTTTCTTGATACATGGTCTAGCACAGACAATAAAAATTCTGTCTGGTGGTGTTGACTGAGTATATATCTCTGAGGGAAAATATAGAGATTAATTATTTTTCTAACATGTTTCCATACATCAAGAGAAGTTCATGGTAAAATGTATCAATCAACAAATTATTTACCACTAAAAGTTTTTATTTCTCAGAATCTATAAATTTAATATAAAATTTTAAGAAAAAGTAATTTATATCTCAATTTTCTAAACTCTGTTTGAAGGAATTCTAACTCTCAATGTTCTTAAAAATCAGAATGTGTATTTATAAACTGAGAGATTTTAGAAACAGTATATTTTTAAAAGCTTAATTTTTAAACCCATGTTTTTATAAATTTTATTGTATCATTGAGACTTTCTGTCATCTAGCACCTATTATCACCCCTGTGGAATTATATTCTTGTAACTCACTTTTGGATTTCAAGAGATAATAAGTGAAAAATATTTTACTTCACATCTATCTTCAACAAACAAAATGTGTTTGTTTTCACAGTCATCAATAAAGTATTTCCAGATTACACCGATTCTCAATTTACTTTTGGTAGTTATATCACAGTTAATATATTTGATTTAAGTAAATCAATAAATTTAGCAGTGAAGTTATATGTAAATAATTATTTCAGTTTATTTTAGTAGTTATATAACATGAAAAAGTTATTCATCATTTGCCTACATCTGTTGCAAATTATATTAAATTTTTAAGCTAAATACAAATTAAATAAAATCAGATTAAGTTATTGTTCAGCAGTTTTTTATAATATTCCCCAAGCAACTTTCCTGGATATTAAGCTTTGCTGGAAGTGGCTTGCTATTGGTAATGGGTGATGGGCACAAGTGACAGCAGGCCTGTTTTGAAACTCATCTTAAGAACTCCTGAACTCCTGGTTCTCCCAGCCAAGAAATAAATATCAGGAGATCGCTTTCACACAGGGTATTCACCAGAAGGAAATGTGTGGTGTAATGCCACCCCAGGCAATTTTTTTACCCATATTCTGAAATTAAACTGCCCTTGTTAACCCACAAATGCACAAGTAAGAAATAAATAGAAATAAATGTTTATTGTTTTGTTACTGAGATTTTTGTAGTTGTTTATTAAACAGAAAAAGCTAAGACAATGTCAAAATTATGTAACAGATAACTCTTATAATACACTTGTCCATGGAATCTGTCCCTAACTGAAGTTCTTCAATTCTTTACTCAATCATTTAATTTCCTGTTATGACTCTATTGAAATGTGTATCACTGTCACCTATTCCAGTTTCCCTTTTGCCAAACTCAAAGAATATCTCACCTCATCTTACTCATCATTAAACACACTTTACTTCTCACTACTTCTGTGAATACTGTCTTTCTCTCTTGGCATCCATATCATCCATTGTCCTAGTGGTTTTGTTTGTTTGTTTGTTTGTCTGTCTGTCTGTTTTCCTGACTTATACTGAGTGCTCCATTTTGGCCATTTTTCTTAGATAATGCACCCCTGCTTGACATATCAGAATATTTAAGTTTTGGTTTTGAACCTTCCTTTTTATCTCACCATGATACCTTTATTTCCTCTTTTAAAATAAGTTTTATTTAGTTATAATTGATATACAATGAACTACACCTATTTAAAGCAAACAATTTGACTAGTGTGATTAGATAGTCTGTGAAATAAATCATCAGACATCATGGTAGTCAACGTATCCACAACTCAAAAAAGCCTCCTCTCCTATTGCTCCCTGCACTCTCCCCACTAGCCACGAGCAACACAAAAATGCTTTCAGTAATTGTGTTAGTTTTTGTTTTTCAGAATTTTAGATGAATGGAATTATATAGTACATATCCTTCTGTGTGTTGCTTATTTCACTAATCATAATTATTTGAGATTCATCCACGTTGATTCATTTTATAGTTGACTAACATTCCTTTGGATAAATATGCCACAGTATGTGTATCCATTCACCTATCGATGGGCATTTGGGTTATTTTCCATTTTTGACAATTAAAAATAAAGGTGCTATGAATACTCATGTACAAGTATTTGTATGATTATATGTTTCATTTCTTTAGGATAAATAGTTAAAATCTGAATGATTAGACTATATGGGGGATGTATATTGAACTTTTTAAAAAAATGTCAAACTGTTTTCCAAAATGGTTGTACCATTTTACATCCCCACCAGCAGTATGTGAGAATTTCATTTTCTCTACCTTCTTACCAATAGTCAAAATAATCAATGAAAATATTAGCTGTTATAACTGGTTTGAAGTAGTATCTCATGTTTTTAATTTCAATTTTTCTAATAATTAATAATTGTGAGCATTTTCATACATCATCCATCTATTTTCTTTGGTAATGTATCTGTTCAAGTGTTTTGCTCTTATTTTTAATTGAGTGTTAAACTAGGTTTCTCAACCCAGTTCTACTATGGTGTGTTGTCCTCACCAACAATAATACTTAGCAGAGTCTGAGTATTCAACTAAATTCTGACGCTATCTACCCAGACATAGCAGCATATTCTATAAGTTAAAGGTTTAGTCCTACAAGACTGCCCCCTTACACACACACTCACACACACAAACACACACACACTTAAGGCACCAGCTGGAATCTTAGGTTATCTGTACTTCTAGTCAACAGATCACAGATTAGAAGTTCCAGCCACCCGCTCCAACTCAGAATGCCAATCACAAATCGAGGTTGTCACCCATACTTCTGACTGGCTATAAATCAGAGGTTTCTACAACCTCCGCCTTGGGTTTGATTAATTTGCTACAATGGCTCACAGAACTCAGAGAAATGTATTACTAGATCACTGGTTTATTATAAAAGGATGTAATTCAGTAATAGCCGGATAGAAGAGATAAGAGATACATAGGGCAAGTAAATGGGAAAGTGTGCTTTCACGCCCTCTGCAGGGTACTACTATAATCACATCTACCTAACCCAGAGGACCTTCAAGCTCTGTCATTTTAGGTTTTTCTGGAGGCTTTATAACATAGACATACTTGATTAAATCACTACCAATTGGTGACTGAGTTGATCTCCAGCCTCTTTCACCTCCAGGGAGGTCAGGGGCAGAAACTGAAAATTCTAATCCTCTAATCACATAGTTGGTTGGGTCTCCCGGCAACTAGCCTCCATCAATAGGTGCTTCACAAAAGTCACTTTATTAACTTTACAAAAGACACCATCATTACTCTCAACTCAGGAAATTCCAAGGATTTCAGGAGATGTAAGCCAGGAATTGTGGATAAAAACCAAATATATATGAGAAATATATTTTGGTCATCTGAATGACCAAATACATATTTTTTATAAATCACAATATTTTACGTGTTTTAAATGTTCTTTTTATATTCTAACTATAAGTTCTTTATTTTATCAGACATAATTTGAAAAAAATATTATTCAATATGGATGTTTCACAAGCATTTCAACTTATTTAAGTCCAAAACTTAATAGACTGTTCCTAAAACTGACCTTACTCTGGTGTTCTATTTTTTAGCAAATTCATCTAATTTCCCAGAATAGAATTATGGTATTATCTTTAACTTCTTTCTCTCCTTTATTTTACCTCCTTTCAACACATTCTGTCATGTACCTAGTCATGCTTATTTGACATCCTAAATTTCAACATTCCCTATCCCCCTCCCTCCCACTACTATCCTCTACCACCACTATCTCTCATATCTTAACTGAAGCATTACTCTCCTCACTGCAGCCAACATTACCTTGTACATGTGCCACTGCTCTGATCTCGTGCCTCTTTCAAATGGATCTTTTCAATGACTTGACATTACTCTGTGGGTAAATGTTTTTTTAAACTTCATCTTGACCTGTACAACCTATCATCATCTATCTCTTGACTAATTCTACAGCTCCATTTCTCTCTACTCTTACTCTTTCACTCTACATCCCATGAAAATAGAAGAACTTCAAAGATATTATCATTTTACTGTCCTTCAGGTTCTTGTCCATGATTTCTCTTCTACCTGGAGAAAATGGGAGCATTTTGTTGTTGTTTATGTTGGACTATCTTCTACTTACTTTATTTCTGCACTGGAATGTAAGTTCCATGAGGTCATAGATTTTAGCTGGTTTATCATTGGACTCCTTTCACCTAGATAGTGCCTAACATGCAAACATGAACATCTTTAAAGACCAGACGAAATGGCACCACTTCTGTAAAGTCACCAACAAGCTCCCAGGCAAAATTAATTTCACCTTCATCTGTTCTCCTGTAGCACTGAGTGCATTCTACTTTATCAGCAATGCTTATGTTGTTGTACTTATTTTCTACTGCTGAAAGGAGAACTTTGCTAGGACAAGTACAATGTTTTCCTTGATCAATGAGCTATAGTCTCTAAAAGTCCCTAGCATACAAACTTTATTAATTTTATTTTCTTTCATCTTTTCATAATTTCTTTTTCCCTCTACTCATAATAAGTACAATGGATTATTAATATTATCAATTAATACTATCAATCAATTAGAAAGTGAAGAATTTTATACATCAAATAAACAGTAACCATTAAATTCATAAAATATATTTTGTGTATATTTATGCATCCTACAAATAAGATAAGGCTCTCTATGTATCTACATAATACATTTTCAACAAAAGTGCCTTATAAATATAAATTTCTCATGTATATCACTGTGAACACAGGATAGTTGGACACAGGATAGTTGGATACATGTTACATTTCTAACCTATAAATTTGATGTTCTGGGAGGGTGTGTAATATATATATATATATATATATATATATATATATATATAACCACATATAGACATTCATATACTACTACATTTATATAGCAGCTTGTAAAAGCTTTAACAAGTTAGACCATAAAAATGAAAGATTTTAAAAATACAATCTACATTTTCCACTAAGCAAAAGAACTTACGCACAGTGATTACAAGAACAGGTGACAAGCTGAGGTTTATCTTGTGTCATCAATGAACTCCTGAGTCATTGATTAAAGGTTGCATCTTTCAAAGTATAACCTAAGGATCAGTCAGCTACATCAAAGTCCTCCTATGTGTATCAAACATTCAGTTTGTAGGATACCACTCCAAACCTACCCCACCAGAATATGTAAGAACTGGGCCCAAGAACCAGGATGTTTAACAAACTTGACAGATGATTCTGTTGCACACAGCATTCTTGGACTTATTGATCTAAGGAACTCTGCCTTGGACAAATAGGCTTGTGTTGAAGAATGAGAAGCACGATGGAGAACAGCTGTGAGTGGGAAGTTAGATATTCCGTGTGAAGCACATAAGACTGGCTGCATGGTGGGTGCTGGCATGCACAGAGTACTAAATTCAACAGGGTATGGGTGATTATAGAACAAGGATTGTTTTAACAAGGCCCTTATGTTCCCCATCAAGGTTAAGGAAGCAAGACTCTCAGCTGTCTGCTTTTCTGTTTCTCACTTCCTTTTCACTCTCATCCTGTTCTTTGACTTTCCCATCCACATATTTTCCAACAGAAATATGGTCTGAATTTTGGCAGAGTCCGTGCTGCCTTCCTCTATTGTTGCCTCTCATCATCTTGCCATAGCAGAGCCAGACTCTGGTTATGAATGGGGACATAGAATGGTGGCCACAGTCCAGAATCTTAGGAAAAGTCACTTCTGAAATCAAGTGACTAATGATCTGCAAGCTCAGAGAATATCAGGGATGAGAGGCATCTAAGAGATCATCTAACACTGTCCTTCATTCTTCATTTTAAGCTAAGAAACAGTTTAGAAAGCAATTGAAAAACTATAAGACCACAAAGCAACTTAGCCATTCTGATTTGATGTCCAGGTCACCTCTCTCTCCCTTGATCTTATTCCAGAAATTCATTGTAATATATCTTTAAATGGAATTATTGTTTATTATCTTTTGGAAAAAAAACTGTAATAATTTTAATGTGTAAATAAAACACTTAACAATTAATTGATTAATGACTGAATGATGAATGAACATATTGATGAAAAGAGAAAATTAAGAATGAGGTTCAGTATCATGTGAATAGTCTATGGATTCTATAAACTCAAATGTAGGTAATAAACTGCATTTTAGAAAAGCATTTTATCATCTGTAACTTGTTATTTTATATTTTATAATATGTAACATAACATATACATGACAACCTCACAAAACATTTCTCATATATAATCTTATTTGACACTTTAAAAAGTTTAATAGATATTCATAAACTTGTCCATAAGCTTTAAAAAAACAACCTGAAGTTGTGAGATGTTAAGAAATTTGGCATTTTATGCGGATAACTACCAACAGAATTAGAACACAAACCCAGCTCTGATGAATCATTTTCTATTGACAATGAAGAAGACTTCATAAACATGAACTCTTCTCAGAACATTTTTTTTAATTCTTTAAAAATTTTTTAAAATATAATTAACATACAATATTATTTTAGTTTCAGGTATACAACATAGTGATTAGACATTTATATACCTTGTAAAGTGATCACCCCAATAAGTCTAGTACCCACTTGGCACCATACATACTTATTACAATATTATTGACTATATTCCTTGTGCTGTACTTTACATCCTGTGACTATTTTTGTAATTGGCTATTGTACATCTTAAACTTTTCACCTTTTTCAGGAGACTTGGATAGTCTCACTCTTTGATTATTAAAACGAACATATAGAATGTTTTCTATATGTAAAAAAGGTAAATTAGCTATATATGTATTTTTAAAAAGGGCCATAGATCTAAAATTTAAGAAAAATAAGTAAAGATAAGAATGAAAAGAAACAGTGCTATTAAGGACTGGAATACATAACTGTGGTGGACTTTGCTATGATCAAGGACCTGGCTCCACCACCAGCTCATGTGTATCTTCTAATATTTTAAATATAGTCCTTAATTCTGGCCATACTAGGCTACTCAGAGTTCATCAGTAAATTATATTAAATGCATCCTTCAGTGTATATACTCGATTTTTATTTAATAATATTAAATATTATTTTACTAAAAGGTAATATACTTCTTACAAACACACATTTCATGTACTTATTTTAAATTATACAAAATTAATATATTTACTGCTACTCAGTGTGCTTACCATCTGAAGTTTAGTATCCTTCAGTAATCACATATTTGACCTCCTTTACCTTCATTATCTCTCCACTTCCCCTTCCCCTCTGGTAATCATCATTCTATTTTCTGTATCTATGAATATGGGGGTTTTGTTTGTTGCTTTTGTTTTCTATCTCACGTATGAGAGAAATCATACAATTTTTATCTGTTTTCATCTGACTTATTCACTTAGCATAATACTCTCAAGATCCATCAATGGTTTTGCAAATGGAAATATCTCATTTTTTTTATGACTGAGAAGCATACATCATCTTCTTTATACAATCATCTGTCAAAGAACACTCAAGTTGTTTCCATGTCTTGGCTATTGTAAATAATACTGCAATGAACATAGGGGTACTTATATCTTAATGAATAAGTGCTTAAAAGGTATTTAATTATTAGAAGGGCTAAAATGTTTCTAAGCAGTTTATAAGCATGAAATGTAGAAAACAGCTACTACACCAGATGGAGGGAGAGTAAACAATGAAAGAACTTGGAATCTTCAAGGAGAACCATCACCACAACCTCTCCATACACATTGCTCGTCATGAGCTGGAAGTTGATTAAAATAGAAATAAAGTTAGGAGTAACAAGCAGCTTTTCATCATCAAGTGGAAATAAATAGTATATTAAGGACTATGAACCAGTGTGCCCTGAAGAATAATTAGGGTGATAGGCTTATCTACAGTCTTAGACCTTCTGTTGCTACCACACTGATACTCCTCACTCCAGCAACAATTCCAAAGAAAAGTTTCCTCTGATCTGTTTACTTAGGTTAGAAAAATTGAACTTTTTTTTGAAATGACTCTATAGCAGGGGTCAGTAAATATTTTCTGTAAAGGACCAGAGAGTAAATATTTTAGGCTTTGCAAGCCACATATAGTCTCTGTCACACCATTTGCTTTGTTTTTTGTTTTACAACACTTTAAGGATAAAATTCATATTTTACTCACAGGTCATACAAAAACAGGACACAGGTTGGTTTGATCCACAGCTATAGCTTTGCAACTTTTGCTTAATAGTATAGGCTTGCTCCCATTAGAAGTGTCTGCTATCATGAAAACCTCACTCATGGGTAGCTCTAAAGGACAGTGAGTACAGTATAAATGCTCAATGGGTAGAATCTGGTGGCATATTATTTTTTCCCTGTATTTGGAAGGAGAGTTAGCTTGAGATAACAATACACATTGATTCATAAGCAGTAGTGGTTTGTCCAAAGACATGGAAAGATCAAGATGTGAATGATTGGAAAAGGGGACTGTAGGTGAATCTCTTAGAATTATTCCAGAAAGTAAGAATATATGTATTTCTTGTGACATTCCAAATAAAATGGTGTGCTCTGTGAATGTCAGGCAGTCTTCTCTTCCAGCTATCTTAGTAATTACTCAATCAGCTTGTTAGCAAATGTCCATGACTGTGACTGACCTCAGTGTCATGTACTTTTTCTCATCAGGCTTCTCTACCTATAGCTAACACTGACTGCCAAATGTTCCTAATGCAAAAGCAAATAATGAGTTCTGTATTAGTTTCTTATGGCTGCTATAACAACCTACCACAAGCTTCGTGGTTAACAACAGAAATATATTCTCTCAGCTCTGGATACCAGTTCAAAACCAGTTTCATTTGACTAAAATTGAGATGTTGGCAGTCTATGCTCCCTCTAGAGGCTGTAGGGGAAAACCTGTCTCTCACCTTGTCTACCTTCTGGTGGCTGATGGCATTTCTTGGCTTGTGACTAGAAAACTCTAAACTCTGCCTCCGTGGTCTCATTGCCTTCTCTGCTTCTGTCTGTGTTAAATCTCCCTTTGTGTCTCTCTTATAAAAACACTTGTGATTGCATTTAGGTCCCACCAAGATAATACCAGAAAATCTCTTCATCTTCAGCCTTAATTTAATCACATCTGCAAATACCTTTTATCCATGTAGGGTAACAGTCACAGGTTCCAGGTATTAGAACTAGATATCTCTGGAAGCCATTATTCAGCCTACAAAAAGCCTAAATATGTGCAGCAGTCAACTATCTATTGGCAGGATCATTTTATTAGAATTATTCCATCATTGGAATAGATATAAATTTGCATTTTAGATTTGCTCCCTTTCATTCCAGACTTTGTTTTCCATCCCCATCCATGATTTATAGAGCTGTCATCTTTTTTCTGGATGTTTTCACAAGTACATGAATTGCCAGATTCTGGAGTCTAGAAAGTGAAAGAGGTAAGCTAACGATACCTGTGAAAAAACAGAAATAGAAGAAAAAAAATATGTCTATAATATAGGATATATTATAACAGATACAAGAAATGATACTTGAACATCTGAAGTTCCACAACTTATATGGCAAACCACTAAAACTCATTACTACTTCACCATGACTTGAATGCCTGTGGTTAGGGGTGGAAAAAAGCATTAATTCTTGAATCTTTAAGTGTGTTTCAACTTTGACAATTAGTTTATATGAGTCACTAAAAGAACATGGATGGTTTATTTTGATAATTTGTTTATAATTTTAAAATTATAATAATATTTACTCATATGGAAGAATAAAATTTGGGGATTCCAGCTTTATCTTGCAAAAAGTTACCATTTTGTGATGCCTAGAAGTAAGTAGTCTGTATCAGGTTCTTTAACTGGCTGTCTTTTTTTCCTGAATTTAGGCTTTAAGATCTAATTTTACTGGGACATATATAATTGCAACTCTCTTTTCACTGATTTTTACCTGTTGTGATATAAAACTTTTCAAACTTCTTATTCAGATCTTAAAAACATATTGACTTATTTACTTTTCAGGAAAGTTTTATTCTATTATGTGTGCTGTTATCACTTTTGTTCTAGTGTCTCTGACTCCCTCAGGGAGGAACTACATATGCTGTTTTATGCTTATAATTATCATTTTCTTTCTTTTATTTTTCATTCATCATCTTTTTACATTGCATTCTTGAAGAATCTCCCAGTGTTTCTCTTAGTGTCATTAATTTTATTATTTCAAATTGTTAATTCTGACTTCCACTGATGAGATTTTAATTCTGTGACTGTGTTTTACCTTTCTTGAAATAATTTTTTTATTCCATATAATATCCTTTTTATTGTAATGGTACTTTTAATTTTATCTTATGTTTTCCTTATGGCTACTTTTGTTTCATAGAAACTATTTCTTTTTGTATGCTGTTGCAAATATCAGTTTTTAAAGTTTTGATTTTTAATTCTTTTTATGTTCTAAAAAATTTTGGTCTTAGAAATATTTTACACTCTTAAAAATTATAGAGAACCCCAAATAACTTTTATTTTGCAGATTATATTTTCTGATGTTTACTGAATTAGAAATTAAAACTGAAAATTTTTTAAATATTTATTTAATAATTTATTTATAATATAAACTTTTTATAAGTTAACATAAATAATGCATTTTGATAAAAAAAATATAGTTGACAAAACTAAAAAACTGAGAAGACTGACATCATTTTACATTTTTGAAAACCTCTTTAATATCTGGCCTAATGGAAGAGAGATGTTTTCTTATTCAATCTGTTGCAAAATCATGTTATGTATCCTTTGAAAAGTGTCATTGTACACTTGTGAGAGAATGAAAGTACAAAGTGCAGATAATATCTCAGTATTATTATGAAAATAGTTTTTAAAAATTAGCCCTCTGAAAGTGTCACACAGACACCAAGGGTCCTCAGACCATACTTTGAAAATTACTGCCGTAATTCAGAAGTCAGTCTGCTTCTGAGTCAATGCTATGAATTGTTCTTTTCACTTCAAGCATTGGTTTCTTTACTGTTATATCATTGCTGTCTAAGAGATGCTTTTATAAAACAAGATTCACATAACACATTACTAAGTGAAATCTACTTTAAGTACTCATGGCCAATGGAAGATGTGGTAAACTGCATTAATGCCCCCCATCATCTTTGCATCTTTCCACCTTCGCATCCTTTGCTATGTAATCTTTCAATGCCATCATGCAAAGAAAGATTGAGAGGCTTTTGACTCTGGCTTAGCAATGTGACTTACATTGGCCAAGAGGATATACAACAAGGCTTGAAGTAGGTTGTACTCCTGAAGCCATCATGAGAAGGATATGCCTGGGCTAGTTCACTGGTCCATGGAGGAAGATGAGAGAAATTTGGCAGAGTTGCCAAAACAATCTAGATCAGCGAAGTTCAAAGCAGCCCATGGAACTATGAGCTACATAAATACTGATTATTGTTTTAAGCCCCTGAATTTGTGTTTATTGTACAACAATTGCTAATTGATATAAAAAAGGAGAGCAAAAGGAACTGAACACCTAGTAAATGTATAAAACACCTGTACTATTTTTTAATCAATTAATATAATCTGAATAGTTAAGTATGTTTTCCAGATTATTCTAACTAGAAAATAGAATAAGTAGCAAAACCTAGATTTGTCTGAGGACAAAAGCCCTCAATGTTTTTCTAGAAAAGTTAACAGGACTCTGTATGAACAGTTATTAGCAAAGACCACAGAAATGGAATGTGAGTATTAGGCCTTCAGGGATCTCTCCGGTAGTTAGTTGACTTAACAGTCAATGCCTGTGTGATTTTTGGTTGGCCTTTTACAACAAGATTTAAAACATATTTCTGAATTACCTGAAGGATACTTTCCCTTGGCTCTCAATTATTCTTATTCTATATATTATTTTCTACCCTAAGAGGCTTTATTCTTCACAACATGTTTCCCAATCAAATCTCAAGTGTTCTCGTTGGAAACATTTTTATTGCTTAAATTATTGAACAACAGAACTTATTAGAGCTTTACTAGTAAATTATTCTGAATGAAGGTGTAATATTTTGTAATATTTTTGTTGTTGTCCTGTGAGATTTTAGAACCAGTGTGTAGTGTCTATCTCTCTAGACGTTCTGTCATTACTTGGCTAACTCTGATAATGCCATTCATAGAGAACACCATTATTGTCTTTGATTAACCAAAGAGAAGTATATGGAATTGATATTGAACGTGTCTAGTATAAATGCAGAGACCTAAAAGATGACCAGACACTGAAATGTACAAGAAGATTTTAAACTAATAAAAGATAGTTTTTATAGTTATAGTGCATCAACTAGTGAGATCTCTGTTATTGGAGGTTGTTAAATGAAGCATGAATGATCACTTATCAAGGATATTGAAATCAGGGACACTCTGCTTCCAGGGATGCTTGGAAAATTCCTGATACCCAACATATGTTTTCAGAAGATCTATGACTTCCTCTCGAGAACTGTATGCAAAACCGCCTATAAAGTTATGTGTACTTTTTTCGGAGAAAAAAAATTATTGAGTCTTGGAAAATTAACAATTAGAAAAGCACCCTTCATGTGGAATGAAATTAGGCTAGATGTATTCTAGTATTATATGAAACTGTAATATCAGATATAGTAAGCATGTGTTATTTTTCACCAAAACTGTGATACACATACATACACACACACACACACACACACACACACACACACACACACACACACATACCCTCTATTCATTCATCCATTGACAGATTGGTAGGTTATTTCCACATCTTTGCTATATACAGTGTCTATCTGAGGTCCCTTTAATGCTATTTTGTTTGGAATAATGGGGACTCCTTCCTCAGTTGGTTGTTAAGAAAGTTGATCATGCAACACATAAGTTTAAATCAAGAATTTTAAACAGATAAATGGAGATTTCTGTGTACTAAGATAACATACTCACAATCTACAACACTGACATCTTATACACACTTGGGTAAAGAGTACTCTCAAATACATGGTAAACTGTGTGTGCCGGAGTAACCCAGCTCAAGGAACATAATATAATACTACAGCTTAAAATAAATATGTATTTTTAATTTAGCTGAAGGGTTTTTTACTGCCTATACACATAAATTTATTTTGTAGCAATGATATCATCCCAAAGAAGAATTTTTAGATTAAAAATAAAGTTGTTTTTACTTATATGTTTGTTTCTAAAAATGCTCATATAAATATCTATTAGCTAGTCATGTCCTTTGTGAATATTCACAATTATTTTGTTTGTATTACATGTGATCATGAACAAAAAGTAGATATTAAGTACTTAGGTACTTAATTTCATGCTGCTTTATATTAAGTCCTTATCTTTGTATCCTAGGCAAAGGCAGAAGATACAGATAATTGATCAAGCAGAGAAATAAAAAGCCTGTTCTCACCCTGAAGGGCCAATACAAAAAGAATATGAACAGGAAAGCATGCTATGTCTCACATTTGGTTCCACAAAATGTGCTGAAATAAATGAAGAAGTATGTGCATATGTTGCAGCATGTAAGAGAAAGGGCTTAAGGGTTTCATAAAATTTTAATTTTGATATGAAGCAACGATACACTAGGTGCTATGAAACTGCACAATAAAGATATAACTGTCATGAATCTTTATGCACCAAATAGTACTATGTCAAAGTAGATTTTTAAAGAATATAAATATAAGAAACAAACTGACAGATAAACATTAGAAGAAACAGACTTTCCTTAGCTATTGGCATGTTGAATAAGCAAAAAATAAAAAATAAATGTGTATAAGAAATCTTATAAAAATGTACTAATAAAACTGTTGACAAAATGAATCATTTTAGATTTAAAATGCTTTAAAGACACTAGCAGATATACTTTAAAGAAAACTAAGAAATACATTTTGAACAAGGATTAATTCTAGATGTTCAAAGATGGTGCAGTATTAGAATATGTATCAATATAATTTTTCAAAACAATGAATTAAATAAGATACATATTAGAATTATATTAATAAATATAAAAAGAAATATTTAGCCTATATTTTTGATTTTTAAAAATGTTTAAATAAATAAGAAGGCTCAATTACAGTCAATAACAAACTTTAGAATGCACAGAATTGGCATTCCATTTTGTAATTTCACCATAGTTTTCTTATTACTATTCCATGGTTAAAATTTTACCTAGTTTTTAGTTGTGGATTACATTAACATATTTTTACTTCCAAACTTTGCATACCTTTTTTTACTTAGAAATTTTCTCAACTACTATGTATCTCTTTTTATGCCATCATATAGCAAGACCATATTAGTAATATTTACTTGAATTCTGGCTATTAAGTTACTAAAATTATGTGTCTATTTTAAAGTTGGTATTCCCAAATTTACCCAAAACTTCAGACATTATAAAAAAAGAGATTCTTATGAAAATGTAAGCATAAATTTAAGTTATCAAATGAGCATGTGTGTGTGTGTGTTGGGGAAGGTATTTGAGAGGACATAATTGACAGTTGACCCACAAGCTGGGCAATTGGAGGCTCCTCGTCCCCTCCCTTGTCCTTGGAATGTGCATTTCTGCACTGGGATCCACTTCAAGAACACAGCCCTGAGAAAGTAAGGTGTTGTTGAGACCCTCTGGACAATATATTAGCTTGAACCCTGTTAAGGCCTCTATATAAACTTTAAGATTCTGCTGGGCGAGTACAGAGATCTACCCATCTTGTGGTTGCCCAATACAAGCCTAAGTAAGTTTTCTTGCTTGTTAAATCTGCCACCTATCAGTCTAGAGTGGTCTATCTTTTTCTTCAGTCTCTGCTTGCCTTCCATATACAAAGCCAGTTTCTAATTTCACCCAGGAAGTTCCCAAGGTTCCAAACCAATAATTGGCAAGCCAACCAGAAAACCAAAGAAATGGGTCTGAGTCTTGGGAAAGAGGCATCAACAGGGAAAATCCAGGTTGATCATAAATCTCTATATGGGAGGAGTGACCCATATATTAGATGCTTGTGAACCATTACATGAGCCTGGAGATACTCAGAAAAGGATGGCCAACTTAATGCATTTGAGAAACTTCCCATAGCAGGCTGCATCTAAGAAGAGAGATGAAAGGTGCCGTGGTGGGCTGGCTTCTACCGTGGACAGTTCCACTGGCTCCAATGTCCAAATAGGCTAAAACAAATTGGGAAACTGGAAGAAAAACTCAGGTTAAAAAAGGACATGTGGTTGTCCTCTTTTCTTCTAGTTTTAAGACTGGCAGACAAGATGAGAAAGCAGGATAATAAGTCAGAGACCATACTGTACCATTTTGAAAAGCTAAGAAGGGAAAAGTTATAATAGATTAAGGTGCAAGCACTTGTGGCAAAGAGTGATTGGGACATTAAGAGGTAGAATCCCTTGGAAAGGGAAAATGAAGTGGAGAATGTTGTGGTGATGGACAGTGAAATTGACAAAGTGCCCCATGCTGTCTGACTCCTAATACAAAAGAAAGCAAAAGTATAGCAATAACAGCTCCAGTCAGCAGGGCAGCCCCCAATTCAGGAAATGTTCATGATGAATAAATATTCATCTGCTGAGATTATTGATATAGCTGCCAAATTCTAACAAAAGGCCAGGGAAAGTATTTAGGCATGGTTAGTGCAACTATGGAATCAGGGAAGATAAAATGGTATTATGGCATTGCTCTGATAGGGTAGGAGGCAGAGAAAATAAGCAACATCACCACACATTTTACTCTCAGTCAGAATCTGCATAGAGGTGGAAGGGGTGTGGGTAGTGGTCAGGAAACTCGTTTCCTTATAGATTAAATTATTCTAACCTGTAGAGAGGCTTGGCCCAACAATAGAAATTTCCCTGGACATGCAAGACTCTAGAAATCTATAGAGAAGATACATCAAATTCTTAGGGAGCTGAGAATAATACAGGCCATCTACATCTCTATCTTTAAAGGCTTTGATCAGGCCACATTACAGCAGGAATGAATAACAAGCTATCCCAGTCTGTCCCCAGCACCTGGCATGAGACAGGGATGTCCATGCTAAGTCCAGTTGTGAGAAAAGACGTTTATGATGTTGTGCAGTCCACTGCTGATCGGGGAAAACTGAAAAATCCTAAGAACAGGTACAGGCTATGGGAAAGATCTAAAACAGAGCATAAGAAGTCAAAAAGTTATCTCAAGTGGCTGCAAAAGTATCCTGGAAACAAATGTTATTTGACCTCATTGTTTCTGGGATCCCATCTGAACAGCTAGACCAACAACCCACTGTAGAAAGCCTTAAAAGCTGAACAAAAGTTCAGACCTGCCCCTACAAAGTACAAAAGATACAACTAGTGGCGATACATACATGAAATATTTGTTTCAGAAGAGGCCTCAGGGATACAGTCCTATTGGGGTGGATGCCATTCTACACCCCAGGTATAGAATATAGGACACGGTCATCACCAGATGAGGGCCACTGAGGGCAATCTGAGGCCCCTGTTGAGCTCACTATTCATTAGGCCTCCAGAAATAAACAAAAGCTGAATGACAGTGTTGGTTAATACTGGATACAAGCATATGGTAAACTTGAGGAGTTTTTTGGCCTCTCAACATGATCAGCAGTGACAGAGAACATTCAGTATTTATCTATTCCTCATACAAGTCCTTAATTAGATATATGATTTGCAGATATTTTCTCCCAGTCTGTGATTTGTCTTTTCAATTTTTAAGGGTATCTTTTGAAGCAAAAACATTTTAATTTTGATAAATTCCAAGTCATCACTTTACTATTTTATAGATTGTACTTTGAAGTCACACTAAGCACTCTTTACCCAATCCAAGGTTATTAAGGTTTTCTCCTTTTTTTATGTTTTACTGTCTTATCTCTTATATTTCTATTCATGATTTATCTTAATTTTTGTGTCTGATGCGAATTAAGGGTATAAATTTATCTGCTTTTCATGTGAGTCCCAGAGTTATTTGTTAAAATGACTATTGTCTCCCTACTTTTCTTGCCACCTTCGTTAAAAATTAGAAGACGGTAAATATCAAGATTTATTTTTAGACTCTTATGTTTGTTTCATTGTTTTCTATGTTTCTTATTTTTCTAATACCACATTATTTTGATTATTTTGGCTATAGAATATGTTTTCAGATCAGCTACTATGAGTCCTCCAGTTTTAAAATTGTTTTAGCTATTCTACATTTGCATTTGAATTTCCAAATAAATTTCATGATTAGTTTGTCAAATGCTACAAAAACTTGTATTTTAACCATTAAACAGACTTCTAATCGCATGAGTCCAGATTTATTCAATTGCATAAATAATCAGAACAAATATATGTGACAATCATTCAATGTGCTAGACATCAGGCAAAGTAGAGCAGTAATTCCTCAGAGATGGGAAACAAATGAGGTAAATCCTTTGATTGCTCCCATATGACTGCCTGAAGAGAGTTCCCAAGTCACATCAGATGAGGAGGAGGTTCCCAGCAAGAACCCAATGTACATCCTGAGTTGAGGAGATCAGTTAGAATCTAAGGAAGCCAAGACAACTAATCATTGAAAGATAGAATACTAAAGAGAAATAGCTCCACAAAGAGAATACTCCAGGGATCTACAGAGGGTGCTCCTTCAGTATTAAGTTGAGTTTTACTAAGCAGCTTTTGAAAATGGGGAAGTTAAACATCTCTCTGACTGGTATCTAAATTTATAAGCCCTATTTATAACTTATATTGAAGTACAAAAGATACAACTAGTGGTGATACTTACATGAAATGAAAATATTAATTAAAAATCAAAAAAAGCAAAAGAATAAAAGTACAACTTTATTTTCATGACTTTAGGAAATTTAGATGATGGAAAGAAAAAGAAAGAATATAAATTTAAAAAACATTTCTCAAATCATCTGGGCAACAAAAATGCAAATAAATCAGTGACAAGAAAAATATTTGTTATTACATTTCCCACCATAAAAATTTACTACTTGTTAACCTTTGATGAATCCAGCTCTCTAAGAAATTTTTATAAATGTATAACTCATGCAGTGAAATTAACAGCCAATTATATATTAAATAACTAAATACAAAGTGATTTCAGTAGTCTCCTCTTGCTTTTTTCATTTTTTGGCTTCTGTAAAAGTAATATACTCATGTGTCTTTGAAAATAAATCTGCAGCAATGCAAAACCTATTTTTGAATATTAAATTTTGTCCTAGCATTGCCTTATAAAGACACAACGTCATTACCAGGATTTCATAAATGTTTTCATATATTAACTCATTAGCCCTCCAACTGTGTCTGTAATCCTCAATATTTAATGTCCTGACATTACTTAGAAGTCTTTTTATTTTAATATGGGCAGCATAAAAATAGAAATGCTGGCATACATTACAAATTCTCATATTTTACAACCATTTTGACACTAAAGAAAATCTTGTAAAATAAATTCCAATTCATCTACAGATCTATTATGCAATTTAGATAAATGCAATCATAATGAGGAAGAAAATTAATTTAGATTTCTAACATGCTTTGTACAACAAAATAATAATATTGAAATTTATCAAAATTTCATACCTAATTGATAAAATATAAAAATAGAACTAAACAGAGTTAAATCTTTTTATACTTTTGAAGTGGTTATGGATTTCTAAGAATCATTGTAAAACTATAATGGAAAAGCTGGATTTTTAAAAATTTTAAATATATGAAAATAATAAATAGCATGAAAAAGTAAATGGCAAACCAGGAAAACATAACTACAATATCCATGAAGGTCAATGAGTGAAACAATTTACTAAATAACTCATAAATCAATTATAAACTTAAACCCCCATTAATTTAGCAGAAAAACAAGTCTGGGTTAAGAAAAGTCAGTTTGCAATAAAAAGAAAGGAAGGAAGGAAGGAAGGAAGGAAGGAAGGAAGGAAGGAAGGAAGGAAGGAAGGAAGGAAGGAAGGAAGGAAGGAAGGAAGGAAGGAAGGAAGGAAGGAAGAAAGAGAAAGAGAGAGAGAGAAGGAAGGAAGGAAACATGAACAAAAGAAAAGAAGGGAGGAAAGAAATAGGGAAGGAGGAAAACATTCTTCCTACCGGTAAAGAGCCAGCTAATAAATGGAAAAGAAATTAG